>JAZHYW010029838.1:0-138891 GCA_037355805.1 Ixodes ricinus | reverse complement strand
ACTGTGGTTGGTGAGGTCGTGCAATGTTTGAGACAAAGCCAACGGGTAAATAAAGATTTGCTGGAATGCCACACACAGACCTTTGTAAAGCGTCCTAATTTCAGCTCCGTGTTCGTGGTGCCGTCCACTCTACGCAGCAACACTGCCTCGACCGACATTGATAGCACGTCGCGCACGGACGCATGCAGTATGCACGAAACAAGAAAGTTGCAGAAGCCTGCCTGCTTCTTGTGATTGACAAGGCGCCCAACTTGGCCCGACGCCAAAGTATTTTCCAACGCGATCGCCACCTTCCCCGCTTCCCCAGCACCGCTCTTCGTCACTTTTCATCCGCCCGCTCGCTCGTTCGTTCGTTCCGCCTGGTTAAGTTAGTTTTTCCATTTTCTTGATTACTTTATTTCTTTTTTTCTTTTCTAACTAAGAGAACATAGGGGTAGAACACAGCGTAGTGAGAAATGTGCTTTCACGGAACAAACGTTTGCGCTGTATGCCGATCGGCGGTGTTCATTGCGCGTATGGAAGCAACGGACTTTGCTATAGTCAAATGTTCTTTCGTAAGCATTTCTTGCATAAAATAGCTAAACTAATTCGAGTTTTGAGTTCAATGTATCTCTTGTGCAGCCGCTCTAGATATGTACAAAAACATATTGTTTGCTTTTTCTTTAGCTTTTTTTTATTTATTTTTTGTACTTACCCATTGAGACATGGCCCGCCCCACTTTTTTTTATGAATCTCAGGCGGCAGGGGTGGGCGATGACTCGGTATATTACGGTAGTACATGTTTCGTAAGTTTCGAATGTTAAGAAATAATTCGAAGCAATATTTACCGAGAGCGCAAAATTTCTCGCGTGGCCCCTCTACAGTCACGCGACTCATACGCGGCACAAAAGATGCAGCGTTCGCCGCAAGCACATTGACAGAATTTGGACCTGCATTTCACTAATCTCGTCGCTCCTCTGGCACTTGCAGGGTCCCCGGCACGACGACTGTCGCAACGTCCCCGTCGCCAAGCTGCCCATCTTCGCCCATGGTGACTCCGCAGCAGCAGGCAGTGTTCATCTGCCAGGACGGCACCCGGGTGCTGCTCCGCGCGGAGGAGACAGTCACCACGCAGCTGCACCACCCGAATGCCCAGCTGGTGCACCCCCAGGCACCGTGGTGCTTGCCACGGGGGCAGACCATGACCCCGTGCAAGGTCGTCCTCTCCGACATCCGCACCGTCTCCGGCTTCCCCGGTTGGTCCCCACGTCCTCCTCAGAGTCCCTCGATGCGTTAGTGTATGCCGTCTTTCTTGGAGAGTTGTTGAAGTGGTGAATAAGGGTCAGAAAAGCGGCAGAGCCTGGAGACGAGCAATGGCGACCATCCCTGTTCTCCACTTTTATTTCTTCTTTGTCCCCAATCTATCAACAAAACCCCATGACTTCATCACTCCTTCACAAAGATAGAAATAAATTTCGGTAGAAATAAATTCTAGTTAGTTACAGACATAGTCTTCGAGTCTGTCTGGTGGGCGTCTTGTACGAACTGGTCGTCCTGCACCTGAGGGATCCGGTGCTTCAGCGAGCAGCTGCTCTCTTTCTCCCCCAACACGTCGAGATGTTCATCGGGTTCAGGAGCTTGGTGGTTTTAAGGCGTGTTGTCACCGCCAATTTTGTATGGGTTGGTGGTGAACCATCTGGCATCTGTGTCATCAGTTTCTTCATTTCTCCTTGGAAAAGGTTTAAAGAAGCTGGATTTCCTAGTGATTGTTGTTTGACTCCTTCGTGCAGTGATTAGTGCTCTGTATATCTCGGTGACCGTGTATGGCTTGGACTCATACGGAGGAGTCAGCTTATTTGTCTGGTTCTGCTTGCAAATAACAAAATCCCCAATCTTGAGGTTGTGAGTTCTTGCGTGTCTGTGCTCGTCTGCGTAGACCCTGTGTTGTTTGCGATTTGTAAAATCTGTGTTTTGCCACATCTGCTGTTCGGCGTCATTCTTGTCTGTTGAACCTGGAAGCAGGTAGCCCATGGGTCGTCCGAAAAGTAATGCAAAGGGTGTTTGTTCTGTTGTCGAGTGAAGAGTTGCTCTGTAAGCCATTAATTAAGAACTTGCTCAACTCTGTGGTCCAAGTGTTGTTTTCCAGTGTCGTCGCTTTTATGTATCTCTTGAGCATGCACATAAACCGCTCAACTTCTCCTTTAGCTTGTGGCCTGCACGGCGTAATGCAGTGATTGCGGAATCCTAATAACTGTGTGAAAGTTTTGAAATTGTGGCTCTGGAATGGAGGTCCATTTTCTGTCTTGATAATTTTTGGGATTCCAAAAATACTAATCTTCATAAGATTGTTAATTACTGCTGGGGCCGCGAGTGATGATATTATCTTCATGATAGGATATCGTGAAGCATCATTTATTAGGACCATTAAGTATTTTCTGTTAGAGAACGGTCTCCCAAAAGCAAGTGAGAGGGCCTCCCAAGCCTGGTTGGGTTTTGCTGGAATAGCGACGGGTTCAGCTTGTCGATGCTTGATAGTGGCCTGGGATGCCACGCAGTTATTTAGAGTTGCCTGCACCATGCTGTCTAGGTCTGGAAACCAAACTTTTTGCCTGATAAGAGCTTTCGTTTTGGTTGTCCCCTGGTGGCCAGCATGTGCAAGGGATATTGCTTGTTGTTGGAGAGCAGCAGGTAAGACGAGGCAATTACCTTTCAGCAGTAGACCACTGTCTGTCAGAGAGAGCTCGTGTTGTATTGACGCAAAATCTCTCGACACTGGGTTGCTCCAGTTGGCAGGATTCTTGAGGGCAGCAATTAATTGCTGTAGATATGGATCAACAGTGGTGGCAGCAACCACTTCTGCACTAGTCATGGCTTTTGAAACATGGTGTCTGGCAATGAAGTTGACATATTCATCAGTGGTGCGAGCCAGATTAGTATCGGCAGGGCAGTTCGTCAAGGGGTGGCAAGACAGGTAGTCTGAAGGATTACTAGTTCCACGTGTGTTTTCCACTCTGAAATTATACTGCTGTATCCTTAAAGCGAGACGCTCCATTCGTGCAGATGGAGAAGCTTGTCGATTGGTGAGGATGGGCGGAAGTGGTTTGTTGTCTGTGTGAAGGGGGAATACATTGCCATAAAGGTAGAGATGAAAATGTTTCTTCCCCACACTCAAGCTCTAGGTTGATGGTATCCGTCTTTTAAATCCAGTTTCGTGAAACGCTGTGCCCCATTCAATGCTGCTATTATGTCATCGATGGTGGGGCAAACATGTCGCTCACGAAGGATTGCATGATTTGCACATCTCGTATCAATGCATAATCGAATATCCCCTGGGTTTTGTGGTTTTGGCACAATGACAACTGGAGATATCCATGGAGTGGGTCCTGATACTTTTTCAACAATATCAAGGGCCAGAAGCTGGTTTATCTTCTCTTCTACTTCGCTTCGCAGAGCAAATGGGATGCGTTGGTGTGGTTGGGCCACCGGAAGGACGCTTCCATCAATATGAAGATGTACTTGTGAATTCTTGAGTTTTCCGACGCCGTCACACAGATCAGGAAAAGCAATGAGTGGTGTTTCAGCAGGACTTGAAGACATATCCGTGTTGGTGCACAGTTCGATGGCTTATGTTATTTTGATGAGATCTAGTCTGCTGGCAGCCGCGAAGCTTAGCAGTGATTTCGTGGCACCTTCCGATACGAACAGGTCATCTGTTGTGTGGCTATATCTGTGAGATAACGGACACTGAGTTGTCCAATGATGGGTAAGGGGGTGTTAGGCTTGTGCGCGTAAATTCAAACTTCTGCCTGTTGAAGCTTAGCGGCTGTACCAAGTTTTGTTAGGGTGTGGATCCCGATGACCGATACTGATGCGCCTGTATCAAGTAGGAAGTTCGCAGAGGTGTTGTTGACATTTATACAGGCTTGTGGGAGATCTCGTTCAGATATCCGTGAGACAGTTCCCACGGCGTATACGCCCTCTTCGGAGTCAGAATCATGCGAGATCTGAAATAAGGGTTTGTGTGCTGATTTGCATACCTTGCTGTAGTGACCCCTCCTGCCACATGTTTTGCAGCATAAAGATTTCGCAGGGCAATTTGCTTGCCCTCCCTTATGGGGCCAGTTACCATCACAGTGGAAGGACTAGGACGGGGAGGGGCATGGATGTTGCGAGCTACAACCTGGCTTTAGACATGTAGAGAATTGGGGAAATCGTTTGTCGTTTCTAGGCCGAAAGTTCCCTGAGGCATTTCGATGTTGCTTAGTGACAGCCTGAATTGTCGCACTAGTTGGTTCTTCCATGGTTGTTGTTGCTCGATTAACATCTTCAAGGACGTGGGCGTGCTCTAAAAGTGATGACAGTTCCAAGTCTGACCTGAGAGCATCACGTCGCAGGCGTGAGGACGTTGCGAAGATGATCTGGTTCTTGATTTCAACGTCAGTAATTGTGAACTCGCAGTGACGAGCAAGAAGCCGATGTCGGACGCAGAATTGGCCTGTGACTTCACTCTCTAGTTGTCTTGCCTGGCGAAATTGAAAAATCTCTTGTGCCATGTTTGTGTGTGGGTTGAAGTAGGCGTTAAGCCTGTCTTTGAGAACTTGGTAGGGATTACTGCTCGTGGGTGGTGTGGATGATGAGCTGACTGTCGACGCCGGGCTTGATGTTAGCCAATCTATATTTCGGGGAGGGTCTCGGAGATGTTGTAGACCCGTTTCCCAGCATAGTGGAGAAGTGATTGTTTGCAAGCGTTGTCAGCATCAAAAACACTGACATTGACGAGAAATTTTAAAAGTGGTGTGACAGGTCCTTAAACTCTAATCGACGCTTCTTCGGTGTGACTCCAGATTACACTCAAAACTGTGTAACCATCAAATTGGTCGAAATTACCGATCATTATGGAGCTGAAGGACCACCGTTCCCATGATTCCTCAAGCATGGGCCGAAATGCTTGGGAGATTTAGCAAAGGGTCTATTGAAAAAATGGAAAAAATGCTTTGTTTAGTGTGTGTGGGGGAGGGGGGGGGGCTGTCAAGGAAATGTGGGGGATTGGAGACCTCACGAAGGTACTCCGGGGAACCCAGTTCGAGAACCCACGGCGTCGTGTATTGGCATTCGACTGCATCTAGCACAAAGTGCACTTGCAAGGCAAATCATTTTCTTATATTTTTCCTCTTTTACTTTTTGGTTTTTTTCTTTATTATTTTTGAAAGACCCCCACTTTAACTGTGGACCGAGCTTTGTGCCGGATGCTCAGATTTGGGGAGGTGTTGAGGTTTACGCGAGAAAGAGTTGCGAGGAGTGCCCCGGGGTGACGCCTTTGTTTCCTGTGCCCATTCTTTCCGCCGACGCCAGGCCACCAGCTGTACGGCGCTACCTCCGGAACGGTCAACGTCATCATGCCTCGGAAGTCTCCCGCGAGGAAGCGGCTGCCCCTGCTTCAACCCAAGGGGCCCGTGCCGTCGCAGTTTCCTCCGCGGCCTCTGCAACCGGCTCCCAAACGTGAGTGTCCCGGGCTTGGCGAGTTGCACCGCCTTGGCTCTCTTTAGATTGTAAAATCTAGGCTCGACACAAGGGGATTATAGTCAAACCGCGGCTATTTCTGCACGTTCCTAGTAAATGGGGATCCTCCACTAAGTTTTTGTTCTTACATTGTGTTCCTTCTGTCGCAATCTCCTTGCGGGTTTTCACCCGCGAGAAACCTGGATTCTTGTTCTTCTCTATTCAAAGAGTTTCGGTAACGGTCGCTGTGCAACTCAAAATTGGCTCGATTCCTAAGTAGCTGTGGTTGAGAGCCAAGGACAAGTGAGATGGTTAGCCGGAAAACAACTTCGGTTAATTTTAAATTGCGTTGTTGTGAACGTCAAACTGTGTTTTTGTCCGTCTGCGACGATTACGTATTGGTCTCCTGATTTGGATTCCCCTCCCTCTGACAAATGTTCCAGAAATTGTAAAAAGGCAGCAAGCTGCGAGCAACGAAGTCGGCTTCGCACCATGACGCACTTGAACGACCTCATCAAGCAAGGGCGCACCGCCATCAGCCAATGCGATCTGCGCAATCCGACCATAATTCAACCCGGATCCACGGTTCCGATCCAGGCCAAGCCGGGGCAAGTGGTTCACTTCATCGTGCCCCATCAACGCCAGCCGAGCGAATCCAAGGGGCCGTCGCAGGGCGTGCGGCAGAGTCCCAAGCGCGGTGCCACGGCCACGACTACGTTGAGGTTGACAGAACGGGTCTCCAAAGAGCCAAGCCTGGGAGCCAGCACATCTCAGAAGTCTGCGGCAGTGGCCATCATTTGCGGCGCCAGCCCGAAGCCAAACCTCAAGAAGAGTCCGCAGCTCAAGTCGCTCGCCAAGGTCGCCTCGAGGTGCATCTCTTCAAAGAAGCACGTTCGGGTGTTGAATTTCGAGAGCTGCTCCGAGGACGCCTCGGATACCCCGGAGATGAGGGTGGTGAGGGAGGACATGGCAAAAACGATTGCGTCCATTGGGACGACCCTGGCTGGGGCCATGCAACGAGCTCTGCTCAGTGTGGCCGACGACAATGTCTGCAGTGCTGCTGAAACTTCTTCGTCGGAGCTGTCGGGAGAGCGTCGGTCACACAAGAGAAAAGCGGTCTCGAAGGTTGGTTTCGTGTGTGCTTCCATTGTGTTTCTCTTGCCTCCGTCTGCAACCATATAGAAAGACTACTGAAAGTGACTGAGAAAGAGACAAGCTCTTCTTCGTAGTTCTTGTTTCTCGACGCTTTCAGCATTCTTGCAATGTACCGACTAGCCCATCTTTTCATCTTACCGTGTGGAGAGTTAACGATACCTGGGATTCGTTTTATTGAAGGGTCATCGACATGTTCCAGGCTGCGCTTTCTGCATTGAAAAAGTATTATAGGGCCGAACATTGTCAATGTGTCAGTAGCTCTTTTTTTTTTTTTCTTCTTAAAGGAACACTGACACATTCAAATCATATTTTTTATTATCCGAAACGATTGAAAACGATACCGGGACATGACCCCTAAAATTTGAAACTTGGGAATTCAGTATTTGTGAAGTAAAAAAACAATTTCCAAATGCCGAATTTGAAGTTCCCGCGCGGTCCGCGCCAGTGTGGTGACGTCAAATATTGCGGAGTCCTGTGAGTCGACTTTCTTTCGCACCTCCGAACCACCGCGACCCGAAGCGAGGAGGTGAGGAGCGGGAGAGAAGGGCGCCGGCAGACCGGGAAAAACCGGTTTCTTCGTCCGATTTCCTGACTCATCGCTCATCCTCTGCTATGTGCGTCGAGCACTGCCAAGTTTTCTGAGGGAGGATACAAATCCAGGGGCGACATCACACCGGACTCTGATTTTTGATATTTCAAAAAGAAGGGCCCAATTGCGTTAAAAACCGTGTTTTATGATTGCCATTAATAAATATTATAGAAATGTCGCCTACAAAGCTTCTAAATTTCATAATTTTTGACGTCACCAATCAAAAGAAGCGAGGAGGTGAAGAGCGGGAGAGAAAAACGCCAAAAATAAAAAGGCGCGCACGTGCGCAAAAAGCTTTTGTTTTTTGTTTTATGTGTTTGTGACTACAACTTGCATTGTTTTAGACAATAAAAGAAAATATGACCTTTGGGGTGTCAGTGCCCCTTTAAGGAGAGGCACTCCCTTGGAGGGTCTACTTTTTAAGTATTTGCCAGGTCAATGAAATATTGAGGGTATGTTAAACATCAAAACTTGGGAGGCCACACCAACTTTCAACCCAAAAGGTTATTTTTTCACAAGTTACAGCCTTATTTCTTGAAAAAAAATGTACACGTAGCAGTGCCAAAGGAAAAAAACTATTGTTTCAAAATGTGAATAGGATGACACAATTTCTTCGTTGGGATATAACACTGAATGACTACCGTAAAATCCCGTAAGAACGCCCAGCCAAGATGTAGAGATAAATGGTGGAAAAAATGGGGTGCGCTATCTTTGGGGATGCAGCAGCAAAACGTTATCAAAAATTAATAATAAGCACCGGGACACCCGCCACAAACCACGTGACGGGGGAACTGATGAAGCAGATCGCGGACATGGCAAATTCGCGTTTCACGATGCGATAAACACTCGGGAATTCGCTACAAACTCCTGTGTCACGGAAAAGGATACCCCAAGTGGCCGACGCAGCAGATTCGCATTTCACGGTCGCGAAGGACCCGCGGAAAGCCGCCGAGAACTCGCATCTCACGGGAAGGGATACCGCAAATTGCAGACGCAGCAGATTCACGTTTCATAGTGCAATAAAGACGCTGGAACCCGCTACAATCTTGCCTGTCACGGAAACCCATATCGCGCGCGCAGATCGGGGACAAAAACACGGGAATACGCTACAAACTCGCATGTCACGGAAACAAATACCGCAGATCGCGGACGCAACAGAATCGCATTTCATGATGTACTATACTGCGCGGGAACAGCTCGCGCGTTCGATATCGCGTGTACAGATTGCGGACAAAAACACGGGAATCCGCTACGAACTCGGGAATGAATACCGCAAATCGCGAACGCAGCAGATTCGTATTTCACGATGCAATGTACACGCGGGAATAACTCGAGTGTTACGGGAGCCGATTTCTTGAGCGCAGATCGCAGACAAAAACGCGGGAACCCGCTATGAACTCGCTTCTCGGACGCACCGGTACCGCCGATCGCGCCGTTGATGCGCGATTCCCGTCGGACATCGCTTGACGTCCAACGGGAATCGGGGGTGGGCGATGTTTCGGAATTTTTATGTTACAGATATTTAGCCAGAAAACGGGATGGGCGATCTCTCGAGGAGGGCGCCCTTACGGGATTTTACGGTAAACTAATCAGTAGTAGGCTTGAAATACTTTTTAAGGCCATATTTTATGTAAAAATTAACTTTCAATATTGGTATCAATTTTTAGTTTTCTTTCTTGTTTCACAAACATCAACGTTTCTGTGTGAACAAATAAAAATTTGCAAAAAGTAAGTCCATAGCCGAGTTCGCCATTAAATTTCATGCCAGAAAAGCCATACATTAGACATGAGGGCGCTTAAGGGGCCCAGCTATCTCGGAAGGAAGTGCCCTTAGTATAGACCGACACGCTGTTTACAAACAAGCCCGCGTTTGCCCACACCAGGTGTGGGCACTGCGCGTGCGCAGAAACCGAGCTTCTGCGCATGCGCAGTGCCGTCGACAGCACTACCGCAGGTGCGTGACGTCAGGGCCGCGTGTTGGTCTATACACCCTTTTCAAAAGTCTGTGCCAATGCCTAACCGCCATTGCTTGATCAAATACTAGCATGTATTGGACACGAGGGCTGCGTTAGCGTTTGGCGTGAACCTGGATCCAGTCACCCGCTTCGTGTCCAAGCAATGGCGACAGCCAATGTTGCTTGATGGACCTTTGAAAAGGGTTTGTTGCAGTGTATAGAGGTGGTAAATAAAGAAAACTAAAACCTTGAAAACAACAGCCACCTCACCAACCTCTTTTCTGGAGTCGTTTAAATGTGAAAGAACTTGCCCCATTTTATTTTATTTACGAGATACTGCAGTCCACGCTTTGGTCCAAGCCAGAGTGGAATGTAGACGTAGTACAGACATTGACTTGCCAGATATAGAGTTCTATACAGATCAAAATCACTTATAGGATTGCAGAGGCAATTCTGACAGAAGCCGTTTAACTCTGGGACATCTTTCTGTGGCCATGCAGTCAAACGTATGAAAAGGTGTGCCCTTTCCTTCTTTGAGCACTGATCAAAGCTGTGTGCACGTGTGCTCTACCTCTCTTTTGGAATGCAACAGAAAACTGTCCCCGAGAAGAGTTCTGTCATAGACAAGTACACGCCGTAACTGACATACTGCAGCTCCTTGCAAAATTACAGCTCTCAAGTGTGGAAATGATCTTCCCAGGCAATGAAGTCAAATTATATCTAGTAATAATTAACTCTTTGAGGAGAGCAGCAATGCTACTTAAAAGTGAATTATACTCTATACAAAATTAGTGTGTAGTTTGGATACAAAATCCTAATGGGCTCTGCTATGAGTCTCAGAGGGATACTACATCTATGGGAATAGCATTGCCCAGATGAAATTGTTAAATGAATGTTTTGGGGCTACGTGAATTTATTTTATTTTTTAAATTTTTTACAGGTAAACAGGAACTTGAAAAGGTCGAAGAACGAGGTACGACGTTATTTCTTGCTTATGCAGTTACTGCAATCTAAATATTTTTGTGTCTGTTTGTCCACTTTACTATAAGACTTAATGTATAATATCCCCAAAGATAACTCACCATCATTTTTTTATATGATTTTTTTTTTTTTTTTTTTAGTATTATCTGTGGTGATTTTTCCAATGGTGAAGTCAGCCAAAGTGGGGTCAGTTGGCTTCGGCGGGAGATAAGCAAACATTTGTGACTGGGAAGGACAGTTGTCTATACTCCCTAGCCACTCAATGTAAAAACAAGTTTGGCACATCACAAAATACAAAAATGGCATGTTTTTAAATTTTTTGTCGCACACCAAAAGTTAGTTTACTCGCTTTTAGTTGGGCTGTCTCGGGATGTTACGGTAATGTCACCAGGATTTCACGTGCGCAGCTTTTTTGTGTTTTTTTACAGGCCTTTGATGCAATGTATTAAAATCTTCCTTTTGTTCTGCTTGCAGGATTCTCTGAAAAGTATGGACGTTAACAAATTTTTGGACAAGATTCACAAATAAGTGCATTTGTGTTTATTCGAACAAGAAAGCAGCATCTAATAATTGTTACGTCATTTGTCATTTTTTGCCCTATCATCTTGTCAACCTCAAGGAACCGAACTGGCACCCCAGGGTGCACCCCAGGGTGGATTAAGAACTGCCAACAAAGATGTTGTATTGTACATAGTATTCGACTGGACTTTCATGGGGCACAAATATTCTAGTGCATTTGTATATTGACAGTTATTTTATGTACCCTAGCCTACCTTGCATTATGTATTATGTGGTGTGTCTTTTAATTAACTATATTCCTGATTAGTATTCCATAATGTTGGTTTTAGAACTTTGTTTTATTCCTAGCAATTTTACTTTTATGACAAACACCAGTGTATCTTTTTCTTGGATTCGGTATCTTTTTTCTTGAATTTTTAAACCTGGCATTGCTTAAATCCTGTTTAAAGAAACCAGGGTCTGGTATATCTCAGTTGTTTTAACAATAATTAGTGTTGATTAAAAATACTGTCTCCATTTGCTATTAAAATGCTGATGTCAGTCCTTAAATTAGTATGGCTCTTTTTGTCAGTGGAAACCATGGAGAAATTTTTATGGACTTGGGTCTAGCTTTTTAGACCAAACAGACATTGCCAACTGGATTTTACTGCTTTGACATTGACCAGTAAGTGAATATTGCATGTATCTGTCATGCAAGTAACATTGTGAGCATGATTCTTTTACAAAGCCAAACTATTTTGAGAAACCTTCAGATATGTGATGAACAAATTTTTGTGCCATTGAGCACTAAATGCTTGGAGCAACGTTTGGTTCAATGTCTTTTTTTGTTGTGGCTAAATGCTCCCTGTTTGAGTGTAGTATGAGCTAGGTGCATTTATGCAATGGTGCATTGAAAGATGGGGTCATCATTAAATAGAAACTTTACTGTAGACTGTGTGCTCACTTCATATACAGTTGTGGAATACTGCTGCACACCATAATGATGCTTGCAGTCTTACGAATGGATATTTTTAATCTTGGTTCAACTTGTTCATGGATGAAGGCTACAGCCAAGGTTGACATGAACTCACTCTTGACCTAGAGGTAGTTGACATACTACTGTGTAAGAAAAATACCAGGAGCCATAGCTTTCTCAAGAAGCAATCAAATTAATCCAGATACTTGAACGAGGAAAGATTGCACACTATTAATTTGAACATAACATCTGTATCTCACAAATCTCGTAGGTTACTAGTATTCAATGCCAAAATCGACCACTGAAGTTGGTGTTGGACACATGCATATTTGACAATACTTTGTCATTTTGATGGCCGCCCTTTGATTGTGCAAATGGGGCAGATGAGGAAACAGGTCGCATGTATGAACTAACAATGTTGCATCCTGTACTTAAGCTTTTCAAAACTTGCTGCAAAAGTGCATGCGGCAGTGTTGCTCAGCTCTGGTTCTATCACTTAATAATTCTTAATTTACTGAGGGTTTATGACAACTGCTTTTTAAATCTAGCCCGGGTAACCAATATTTTGTTATTGAATATAACCAAATGGACATTTAGTCTAACTGGCATAGTCCCGCCCACACTTGACCGAATCACGTGTGAGGCTTTAAAACATCTACAAGGTTGGTGCCCGATTCATGGCATCACAAACCCTCAAGCACCTTTGGCGTAAAGGAAGACTCCTTGTAGCATTGAAGACCATTCACATTGTCCGCCTTGTTCCACTGTCCGTTCTCTGTGATTTTTGAGGTGTTGGAAGAACAGCAAATAGTACTGCCCTGGTTATGAACTGCATGGCATCTGCAGGCCATCAATGGAAGAACACTTTGGACTCCAGGTAGGCGTGCTCGAGATTGTGCATGTCGATATGGGCAGCTGGCAAACCCAAATGTGAACAAGTTTAAAAACCGGTTTCAGAGTGTTGACCTGCAAGCTAGATGTAGTTCTTGGTGCACTAAATCTTCTTAAAACTGCAGTTCAAAGCTAATGAAGCTAAAATTCTTTCAACTTTATCTTGAATAACTTTTATGAAAATAACATGGTGCAGCAATGTTTCTCAAGACATTTTATTCTCAAGATTTGACGTGAAGGAAAATGTGTTATGAATCCAGTTAATTTTTCCTTCCCCTTGCATATTTTGCAATATTACCATCCACTTAAAGTCTGCATATACTCGCTCATCTCGTTCAAAGAGAAAATGCAACTTCAACTGACAGAAACTAGATGCTTTCAGCACAAGTAGACCCTCCAAAATTGACTGCCATCAAGCAGCCAAATTGCTCTTAAGGTGGTAACGAAAATATTGTAGTATTTCATTAGGCACAGTCACTTTCATAGCTGAATGGCAGACAGGAATGTTTGCTTTGCTGTTCACATTCTTCAATTTGTCTCAGTCTCGATTGTGACAAAGAACCAACTGTTCTGTACAATGTGTCGACCAGGGTTGGGGTAATCGCTTGCACGTTGCTCTTATCCAATTTGTACATTGTATTGCAACATCTTGAAATGCAGAATTCTCTTGTCTGCCACTTGGGGGCATGTTTGAAACTTCTTCCACCAGCAACCAGAATTGCACGGCACAGAAGCCAGATAGTCGGATGATGAAAATGATTGAGATGTGGCAAGACTGAATTTCAAAGAAGCCTCCGGAGCAACCACCTGATGTTCCCATATCTAACAGCTACAAAAGCTGGCAATCACAAACTCGCACAAAGCCTGTGCAGGTTAACAAGCACAGAGTTTAGAAAAGCGATAACCTTGTGTGACCATAGAGATAAAGTAAAGCCACAAAAATAAACTGAAGGTCAGGTATAGCTGCCTCCATGTGCAACTGTCTAGAAGCATCTACATAGGGAGCTTTCTTTTATATGGTAAACACTAAATAGGTAATGGAGAACTTGCTACTATAACTGGACTGTGACTATAGGTGGCATCTACTCAGTATATTCACATTGCATCAGATTTAGCAAGAAACTATTTTGGTCCAGGCCATGTAGTACGTACCTGCAAAAGTTATGTGCTCCTTTGAGAAAGGTCTCTAAGAACTCAAGAAATAAGGCAAGAGACACGGTAGACATTCATGATGAAAGCATGAGCATGACACTAAAATATGTAGGAACCCCAAAAATTCCTGTCACATGTGTTTGCTTTCTTAGACCACCACCTGAAGCGGGAGTAGGTCGAAAACAGTCCTATAATGCGATGATCCGTTTCTGATGAAAGTGTTGTCCGGGAGCATGCACAGTTCTTGTTTTTGTCTTTCCCGCCATCACAAACTTGTGAAAGAGCCAAGTCACACAAATACAGCCCAATGTCGCTGTCCCATGAACAGATCGTGTGGACCCCAAGAACTTGAGGGATGGTCACAAAGCGTCGTCGCTCGTAAGGCCCGATGGACCGGGCGAGAGTCAGAGGGCATCGATGATGTCGCACATGATTTTGTCCTGGCTGAGGCACTCCTCCTCCTCGGACGCCGCGGCAGCCGCCGAAGCCAACAGTGCACTCTGGTCCGGGAGCAACCGCACCTCCACCTCCGCGTCCGGCAAACTCGTCAGCGTGTTCTGGAGAATCTCACGCACCTTGTCCAGATGCTTGTGAAAGCGGTCGGCGGTGTCCAGGCGCTGTCTCTTCTGCACTTCGAGCAGGACGCGCAAAGTCTCCCTGGCCTGGTGCGGCCGGAACTCGTTGATGAGATGGTGCATGTGCACGAACAGCAGGCTCATGTCTTCCTTCTTCTCTTGCCGCTTGGACGTGTCCGGGCAGCGGATGAGCACGTCCAGCATGTCTAGGAAGTTGACCAGCAGCGAGTGGTTCAACTTCTTCAGCTCCTTCTTGTGCTCGTAATTCTGCGGGTACAGGCGTCGGATGCCCTGGCTCTCGAGCGGCCGTATGATGAGGTCGTCGCTGTGGAAGGGCGCCCCGAACATGGAGTAGGAGTCTTGCAGTGGTCTGGGCGGCGACGGCGCTCTGCCTCGGCTCATACTCTCCTCGGAGTAGAGGCTCACGTACTGCATCGGCGGCAGTGGCAGAGAGCTCACCTGCGTCGCTTCCCCCATCTTAAGAGTTAGAGTCTCTTGCGGGATATCAAAGCAGAGATGAGACCAAGCAGGGTGAGACAAAACAACTTGCGACGTTACGCGAATACGCACATGAAACCGCACATCCACCACGGCCACCACAGCCTGCGACGGACACAAACGCACACAAACTCAACCCAACCAACCGATGATATAAACCGGATCCGGATCCACTTGATCAATTCAACGCTCTGACGTCATATATGGGTTTATCAACGCGTGTCGGAGTAATAAACGCAACGCTTGTTGGGTAGATAAATAAAATACCTTAGTGTCCAAAGTGCGTATTGAACGGAGCAATGACTTGCGCTACCTGGCCGTTGTGGCCTTTTCAACAAACGTCTAAATAATGAAAAAACAAGTTAAAACCATAGAGTTATTACAATAATAACTCTATGGTTCAAACCGATCAAGTAGAGTTCGCTATAACGTTTAATAATTCAAAATTCAATGCACTACACCCTTGGCAACGTTACGTAGACCCCGTAGACCCTTGGTAATGCGGAGCTACTCTCGCGGGCAATTGTTGCAGCGTCTCATACGTGAACAGCGTTGAATACTTGAACGAGTCTCGTCACTCTAGACGCTCCAGACCTATACGGATTGACTTTCTGAATACGACGTCTGGTCTCGCGGGCGTCTGCTGCTGAGATGCTGACGGTGTGGCCTTTTCTTCACTCCGTAATCCTCTAATTGTACCTGACTACCAGTGCCTGTTGTTTGAACAAGCTTGTAGAATGGAACATGGAAACCCATGTTTCGCAAAAAGGGGCAGCGCGTCTGGTGGAAAACGCAGGGTGATTTTATGCTGCTTGGACATCGGAGACCTGCCGCTGTTCTTACAGTTCACGATCTGCACCGTCGGCGTCTTCCTGTTTTTCGTCTCGTACGGTTACATGCAGGTGAGGAGTCATATAGGAAGCTTTTTGTGTGTGTGTAACTAGAATTGCTTTCCCCACAACGCGCTTGGCCAGGTAAGTACAGTACACTACACCCTTTCGTCGCCCATCCGCAGGAGCTGATATTCAGACTGGAGGGTTTCAGACCCTTCGGTTTCTATCTGACTCTCATACAGTTCATCTTCTACTCAGTCTTATCGTCCATAGAGCGATTTCTACGGAGAGACACAACTCGTAGGCAAGTTCCCCTTTCCTAAATCATCCGCGCTTTCCTACTTTTTTTTCGTTTTCACTGTCGCGCGCACACAATCTCCAGCCATCTTCCCTTTTTCAGAACTCCCCTACGAACACACGCACTGCTTTCTCTACTAACCGTCGGTACTATGGGATTTTCTAACGCATCGTTAGGCTATCTAAACTACCCGACACAAGTGGTGTTTAAGTGCTGCAAACTAATCCCGGTGCTGGTGGGTGGCGTGCTCATTCAAGGTAATATGAAAAAAATGAATAAAAAGAATTACTTGCTCTTCATTTAATTTTAGGAGTTACATATTAGTCTTTCATACCCATGTGTGCATGCTTTGATCGCATCCTGTTCATGCTGCAACCCAATAAAAGGAGCGATTGTGGTGGTGGATATCGCTCAGACCTTCTAGTGTCTTGATGACTGCAAGGACAATTAAACTGTTACTATGTTGTTTCCAATATCGTGCATTTGTTCCAGGGAAAAAGTATGGCTTACTTGACCTCTTGGCAGCAGTGCTCATGAGTGTTGGCCTGTCTGCTTTCATACTGACGGACACCCAGATATCTCCGACATTTTCTCGGCTGGGTGCGTACTCGCAGAAAGACGATGAGTTTGGAAATTCTAAGGATGCATAGTATAGCACAAAGAAATAAGTTGTAAGTTCTACCGGTTAAAGAGCGCTTCACGTTCCTCGCAGGTGTGTTGTACATCACGGGTGCCCTTCTGATGGATGCCTGTATTGGGAATGTGCAAGAGAAAGCCATGAAGGAACACAGTACTTCCAACATTGAAATTGTGAGTGACGCACACAGTTAACTGTCAGTATCAGCCGCAATGGATCTTCCTCGACTGTGCTGGTGGCTTGGGACTGGATCGATGTCTTGCTTGGCAGGTCTTCTTTTCCTACTCAATGGGTGTTGGTCTACTGCTGGTCTTGCTGCTTTGCTCTGGTGAACTGATTGCTGCATTTCAGTTTTGCTCTATGGTATGTATGCCTTAAATATTTAGAGTCTGTGTTGATTTCATAGTGTGTCTGATAATTTAGTGTACACCACTACACTTACACTGCATAGCTGTACTTATCATACAGAGCTCTTTCTAGTGGTTCGACAATTATATAAGAGATATTGGGCCTAGAGACAGTCATCGTTTTGAATACCGGTTTTGCAAAAATATTGGATGCACCTGGAAATACATTGATAAAGGTCTCTGGATCATAACTTCTATCTTATTCCTTGATTTCTTATAATGGTCCTAACTATAGTGATACATTGCTCTACAGGAACCTTTCTCAATAAAAAAGAACTACCGTAGAATACCGCGCATCCGCCCATTCCACATTAAGCGCCCATTACCAAATTTGTGAGATCTGAGAAAATATGCACAGTACATTTATATGTAAAATTAATGACCGGACAAGCGCCCATCCCCCATTTTTTTGCGATTATCTCCAAAGTTTGAGTGGGCGCTTGCCCGGTATTTTACTGGTACCTATTATTTTTAATATATTAACGTTTCTTTCAACATTGCTTAAACAAAGTTTCTTGCAGCATCCAATGGAGACCTATGGCTATGGCACCGTATTTGCAATCGCTGGCTATTTTGGTGTGCAGTTTGTACTGACGCTCATTAATATGACCGGTGCTTTTGTCACGGTGACTGTGACAACATTCCGGAAGACGGTCAGCATCATCCTCTCCTTCATGCTTTTTGCTAAGCCCTTCTCATTCCAGTGAGTAACTCATTTCCCTTTTTTCAAGCCATCTGCCAATCAAGAGCAGTTGTTTTATGACAGGCCATAGTAGCTGCTCCATTTAAAGTTGCTCAATAATAGCCATGCTCAAAGTTCAATGGGTACAACCAGGCACGTAGCCAGGGGGGGGGGGGGAGGCATGAGGCCCAGGCCCCCCACCCCTCCGAATTCTTCCATTTTGCTGGGGCCTCCTCTCCCCCTCCCCCTCATACAGCATTTTGTCATAAACAAGCCAGCCCCCCCCCCCCCACCCCACCTTGAAACAAAATCCTGGCTACGTGCCCTCCCGATAAACACAGCCTGAATATGAACATAAACGGTTTCCATCCACATTGGGGATGCCAACATGAACCTGATAGTGTAACTACTAATATATTTAAAAGTAAAAGCTTCATTTTCTTTTTTTTTCTCACATAGATGACAAAGATTACTATTGAGCAAAATACAAACAGAACATTCTAGAAACACCAACTAAACACCAAAAAAAACCATGAATGTGTATAGTTTTGTCGTTACATTTGTTATGCAATTAAACCATAATACTAGGAAGCTTTCTCAGCTGTTAATCAGTTCTTACAACCAGAAACCCAAATGGAATGAAACAAAGGACACACCTGTCGTATGTGGCATGTAGAGCATTTAGAGGCACATGACAGGTGTGTCCTTGAGGCCTGGAAGCCTGCAACTGAGCACTCGCCCAACTATTAGCTGCATCAGCACATACTGTTCCAGCTCTCTGACCGGCTCCTATGGTCGAATATAATTAGTGCACATTAGAAAGCATTTTTTAGCAATTTCAATTTGCTATTGATAGAGAACTGGAACTAATCATGGCATGAGCACGTCAAGTAATATTTTCTATTCCTATTCTAACAAGTTTTCAAAGTGACCAGGGCTGGCCGACTGTCCAATAATACCAGGGCCACTCAACTAATTGAGCTGAACACTAAGCAGTTCTGGATGAAACCTTCTGAAACTCGCACTGAAATCATAACTGCCATTTCATCATTCTCCAGTGGTTGCGTTTCTCCAAAAGAAAATACTTTGCAGCTATAGTCGACAACAGGCTAAGAACTCAGTGGATGCTTCGCCTTTAATAACACTTTGTTGCACGTGCGGCCAAATCTTGGCAGAAGGCAACGAGCATGCGCTGGAGGTGGGGCTTCTACTGAACTGTTAGCCTGTCATTGACTACAGTAGGAGTTTGCAACTAGTAGCAAGTTCTCTATGACCTAGCTTATTTCTTAGGGAAAAAATGAAAAGACTCCTTTCAGCCTCAATGTCTTGTGGTTAGATAATCTAGTACCTCCTGTGCATGCTCCAGTGAAACCACAAGTAAATTTCTCTTATGCACTGCCTCAGGTATGTGTGGTCTGGCCTGATGGTCCTCCTGGGCATCTACCTCCACACGTATGGGAAGAAAATGTCAGCACAGAAGAATCGACTGCCTCTGGTTAAAAAGGACCTGTCGAAAGTCGGCAGTTTGTAGAGCCCTGGATCTGAATCTCTGCCTCTATGGCTCTCGAATCTCGTCGGTCTGCAAGTGCGAGATCTGATGAAACCAAAGCCTTCTGGTCACATGTATAGAAATACTAATTTATTTAAAAAAAAGTATGTATACACAAATAAATCACAGATGTGAGTTTTCATTTGTTTCTTTGAAATTTCCGGAATGTGCAGAAAAGGGAAGCGGTCAGGCCTTGGCAGGAGGCACGGGCGCCGTGGGGCCAAATGCCCTGCACAGTATCCTGCAGCACATGGCGACACTGAAAAACACGAAGCATTTGGGAACATTGAAGTGTCGGACTTTAGTGTTTTACTTCGGTTCTAGTGGAAAGATGACGCCGGTCACTGTAATCTATTCGACGAAGCAAACCAGTCCTAGAGATGAAACGAAGGAATCGTTTCAAGGTCAAGCATCTTCATTTCATTTTCTTTAAATAAAAGGAGCTAAGGCATCAGTCAGAATCCAAGATGCTTGAGCATAAGAAATTGACTCTCGATTTCCATGCTTTATACTGAGGCAACACTTTTTTTTTTTTACCAGCTATCTTAGATTGTGTTATTTGCCTTGCTCCTTCTAAATATCTGTCCCACAAAAAAAAAAGTAAGGAAATTTGGACAGCATGGTTGCTTTGTGTAACCTTCAGTACTAACTATACACACACTTTGAGAGCTATGTGCTGAGAAACGGAAAGAGGAGGAGACGAAAGCGCGCAGGGTCGTCAGAATGCTGAGCTCTGGTTGGAATGATTAGTGGGTAGACCTAAAGCTACCAGCCTTTGTCTCTACTGCACTCGTCAAATGCATTAGAACGCGGAAATGTTGGCGTTTGGTTTTCACATTCGAACGTGTTTCCGAAATGCAGTGTAGACTAAGGTAGCCTTCGTCTCCAGTGCTTAAAGTCTCTCAAGTCCAATGCTATGCAGTCTCCAGAGTTCCAATGCTATGCACAGAAAAACAATTTAGAAGTTGGGGAAGGGTGCATTTTAGCATCCTGTACCGCTCTGCAGCTGGTCCAGTCCTTGTGAGTGCATTTCCCCAGCAGCAAACTCAAGGTGGCACTTTTTAGTCGAAATGGGAGCAACTGAAGGATCTCACCTGAGTACGGCTACCAGCCCTGCTGGCATGATCTTTGACGACGACGCAAACCTGTAGCCCATCAAGCCGGCCAGCATGCCTGCCACAGCTGAAATGCAGAGGTGCATGCATAGAGAGGGACTATGTTAGAAATTGGGGAGTTTTTGCTAGAGCGCACAACTATGGCACAACTGTACCAGCATCGAAAGTGCTGCTCTCGAGTCTAAATGCTAATATACCTAAAGAAAGGAAACGGCAAGCTGTTAAATAGTAGGAGAAATAACCTAAGATTAGCGGGCTGGGATACGGGAAAACAAAATCAATATGTACGAAAGGAGAAACTTCGACGGACTCCTGAACACGGCTTTCCTTTTGAGTATAATATAATATTGTTAATTTTATGTGCCCAAAAACAACCACGTGGGTCTTCACATTGGTGCACATAAAATAAAAAGAAGAAATGCAACACATGCACGTCTAATACACCCTAGGGTTTCTTCTACAGTGAGAGGTGCAATAAAAAACCAGAAACTACACTAAAGGAACAGAAAGGGCCAAAAGCGTATGTTAAGAGATTTTGTACTGTACAGTTGTTAGGTTGTGTCCCCAATTTACTACGTCAAATAGACTTGAGTGCTGCTTAAATTGTACCCGCGCACTGTTGTTTTATAATGCAGAAGGCATTGCAACAGAAGCGAAGCTGGGGATTTGTGTAGTGTTGCCGAAACATGTCAGTCACTGGCTGAGTTGAGCGGGCTAGCTTCCTGCTAAATTTAGCAGACTGCTACTATGGGTCGCATGATGTGTCGGGCCATGTCATATCACGGTGAAAAGTCGTGGTGTTATGTGACATCACATTGCACTACGGCTTGACACCCAACATTACTAGATCTAAATACAACATTGTTGACATTGTGACGTCATGTGGGCTGACGTCCAGTTTTCACGCTGCCCAGGTTTGTGTATGTATCCTTAATGCTTTCTGCATACAGGACGCTTGGGCGGTAGATCAAAGGAGCAGCCCAATTTGTTTTCCGAGGCTATAAACAAATGACAGCTGCTATGAAACACCTGCTTGAAGCTTGAATACAGTTTAGTTGCATTTTTCAATGCCTGGGGCTATTCACAACTTAAACCGTAAGCTGTCAATCCCCGTTCTTCAGCTTCATGTTTAAAGGAATGCTGAACCGAAATTTGGATTTCACAAATAAAGGCCACCAAAGTCTTAAATATGAACTTCTTTGTTTCTATATAAGTTTTGATTTGGCAGTTGGATAACATTGCTGGAGTCATGAATACAATGTTGTGACCATGCAATGAAGGCCACAAGCACACCTCTTTACTCCCTTGCTTTTGAATATGCTTACCCTGCAGGAGCTTTCATAAGGCTTGAAGCAAGTAGCTCATGTTTGTAACCTTGGTTATGCACCTTACTATGCAATAATTTGTAACAGACACTAGGTAGGTATATCCATTCATCTACAATGTATTTACAGTTTTTGCTGATGCTGGATGCAATGTTCTCATATAAATGTTTTGCAAAATTGCTACTTCTGACTGTTGAACTGGATAACATCAAATTCTGAAATTTTGAAGCAACCACTAGCAGAAATGTGGTCGGATAGCTCTCCACATGTAACAAGTGAGGAATCCACCCAAAAGTTAGGATAGTGCAATTGGGAGTAAATTAAAGATTGGCATTTACTTCAGCAGCATGCTGCATGCAGCATTTAACAGTAGGTCCCTTTCGATCTTGCGTATCTAACTCCCCTGCTTTCTACATGACTTGGAGCCCTCGATGGGTGCCGTAAGGTAGACTTGGGCTAGTTTCTGCTACTTGCCAATGGACAGGTAGTAATTCCCGGGATCCTGTGTCGTCTGGTAGGCTCCTATCAGAGCCAGTCCACCGAAAATGAGGCCGGCCGCTAAGGACATCACGCTACCTAAAAGAAAAAGGAAAGTCAGCCACATATTTAATGTAGGTATCATAATAACTATTCTAAATTTCCTGGCGGTTACAGGTTTGTTATATCTATTCCACCAAAATTCCCATGTTAAAGGGATTGTCCGGCCAAATTTTGTATTCGAGAAAACAATTGGAATATCATTGCTATTGTTCTAGACGCATCGTACGCGCAATATCTGAATTTTTCTATGCCCCTCTGCGCTGCAGCCATTGAATTTATACAGCTCCAATCGCACTCCCAGCGCAACGCTGTTTGCGGTGGCAACATGTGAGCGTCTGACGTCACGCAACACAAATCGAGCATTTCTGTCTCGTCGTTTTAGGCCACCTGCGAGTGCAACGCCTCAGCGATCCTTCGGTTTTGCTGTTGTGCTCGAGCTAGTCTCGTGGTCCGGTGAGATTTTTGTTGCGCTGGTTGGGTGCCACAACCACCGGACAGCACATGCGAGCCGAGACATGACGTTCCACGCTTTACCGCGAGACGTCGCGGTGACGAGCAAAATGGATCGTTGCCGTGTGCCCAGGGACTGGGTTACGCATCCGAAGTCCAGACCCCGCTTATGCAGCAGAATCATCTCACAGAAGAGAGCTACAAGCTGAGCTCTAAGCCGGAGAAGGCTCGTAAGCACGAGGATACCGCTGCTGCCAACGATATTAAACACTACGGCTCGTCCACCCTCGCCCAGATCGGATCAATTTGTTTATGCAGCGAAACCCGGAAGCCAACAGCTAGACCACCTGCAGGCGATGCCAGGAGTGTACTTAGGCACGCGTGCAGCCAAGTTCCTCCTGGCCCGCATCTGCAAGCAGGGCGCGGCTACGATTCACCAAGCTCGTCCGTCAAGTAGGCTGACACGCATTTGAGCGCCATTCGCCGGTTGTCTTCGCCCCGCGGTCATCACCTCTGAGGGAGAGGTCCGCAGCCTCCATCCACCGATCCAGTGGATCTGCCGATATGTGTACCCAGATACCGGCTTCGTGTACCTTAGTTGCCGTCTGTCAGAGGCGAAATCTGCATCCTTTGCTTTGCAAGCGCTCCTAGTTTGATCGGACGGCCGCCGCAGTCGTGTTTGCGCGAAACGGCATGCGTCTGCTCGAAGCTTATGGCTGTTTTCGAGTAACATCCTGCTAAAAGGCGACGACTATTTTTTTCACACGCTGGGAACTGCAATAAAAGAACCGTATTTCAGTAGGTACAGCCTAGTGACGGTGGTTTTCAGCCATCTGATGTTTCGCGGACCCCTATGACGGATCGGCGGAGATGATGGAGGACCCCGTTCGGCGGTGAGAGGAGAGGAGAGAGGAAGGTATAGGTTAAATATAACCATCGATTTAATAAATGGATATAAACTAAGGGGCTAGTGTGAAGTGGGCCTCTCTTATCGTCGACGTTCACACGAAAGCACCTTCGCCCGAAAACTGAAACATATCGACCTGGAAAAAAAAAAGACAACTTTTGTTGCCGGGCTTGACTGATGGGAGGCAGGGCTTTATGGGACTCTCAAAAGGCGTTCGCGAGGACCCCTAGAAGGCACTTAGCGGACCCCCGGCTGAGAAACACTGACCTAGGAGACTATATAATTCGAAACAAAATACAAGACATTCATCGACCAACGCCTGTCATCCCGACCATCCGACAGCACCTTTACCGCGCGTTTGTGACGTCACGCAGCAGCTACGGACGTCAAAGCCATTGACACTGGCGAAGTTCGGGGTGCAGTTTCATGCATACACTCATGAAAGGTTTAGTTAATAACGGGAGATCATATATCAAAATAAAAATGACGTTTGTCTACATGAAGGCTCCCTCGACGCAACGAGCGCAAAACTTAAGTACTTCTGGTTTCGACCGGAAAATCCTTTTAATATGCAAAAAAAAAAAAAATGCCTATCAATATATATATATATATATATATTTTTTTTTACATGCATTTTAGTGGAGCAAAGCTATGAACATGTTTTATCAGTTAAGTCTTAGACTGCCACCTGTACAGTGGAACACTTTTATTACAGTGAATTGGATTCAAGAAAGCACAATGTCTGGAAGAAGTTATCTGCCCCGTACGCTGTTCATAACAGGAGGTACTACACAATACAGGTAAAACATTCATCAAGAACATACAAGCTGCATTAGGGCAAGATCCACATAAGACCACAGAATTGTGAAATGATTGGAAGCGATTAATTGAACTCCCCGGATTTATTATTTGCAATAACAATCTTGCAAACTTTTTTTTTTTTTTTTTTTTTTACAATACGGATGTTTCAGATTCGTGATATGTCGCTATGTACCCTAATGTCTAAATTAGTGGCGATGATTTTACTAACGCTTTTGCAAGCGTTGGAAATGGCGTGATCAGTTGCGTCAGCGTAACTGGCTTATCAATCACTGCCCGCCAGAATGATTGTAGCGGATGTCGCGTTCGACAAATATTGGCGACGATGATGGCGACGCGACGAAAATGTCACCAGCACGGGGGAGAAGCTTACCTGCTTTGACATAGCCTATGATGCCACCCAAAGCCACAGCAAGGGCGTATCCAAAAGCCCAGTAATCCACTTGCATCTTAATCCTATTTTCAGCGCTGCAGAGCGTTAATTTTGATCCGCACCTCACGCCCACCTTTGCTCACGATAAACCTGAATTTGGATTGGATTGGCATGGCTCTTTAGTAGACTACCAAGAGCCAGGCGCCACCTGCAAAGGATAGCTTGGGCGAGTCACCGCTAAAAGAACTGTCAAATGGATTCCTCTCCCCTAAGAAATAACTAAATAAATAAAAATGAAATAAAATTGCATTCTGATTAAACAAAATGTTTCAGGCGCAATCGGGGTATTTTTCCAACTGTACATTTCTTCCTGGCAGTATCATTTCAAGCACATTTTTTAAATAACATAAAGGGGCACTGACACCCCAAAGGTCGTATTTTTTTATTGTCTCAAAACGACGCAAGTAGCAGTCATAAACACGAAAAAAAAACGCATTGCGAAAAAAAATTTCTTGCGCGCGCGCGCGCCTCTTATTTTAATGCGAATAGCATTCTTTGGATACTTCACGCACTTTTCGTCTATGTATCTATCTATCTATCTGGCTATCTAACCTCTTACGCCGCGGGTCGATAAATAAATAAAAAAGACCGGCGCCGGCTGGGATTCGAACCGTTGACCCTTTGATCAGCAGGCAGACGCGCTAACCACAGAGCTATGAAGGCAGTCATTCAACGCACTCTAGACGGTTGTTTATATCTTTACCATAGGACGCGCTTTACAGCGCTGTCACAGCTACCGGTGCGCGCGCGTTCCATGCACGAGGGCTCATTCCGCTCTCGTGAGGCTGAGCCGCTGAGCACGGCCGCTAGCTCACCCTCTCCCGCGCTCGGGAGAGGGTGATGTAGCGGCCGTGCTCAGCCTCACGAGAGCGGAATGAGCCCTCGTGCATGGAACGCGCGCGCACCGGTAGCTGTGACAGCGCTGTAAAGCGCGTCCTATGGTAAAGATATAAACAACCGTTTAGAGTACCGTTGGTTGAGACTAGCTGAGACGCCAGAAAGTCTGGTCGGTACCATTTTGAATGTTTGTGCGTATGGCGCGTGCTTTGCTCGCCTTCCTAAGTGACACAAACGCACGTGCTGGGCTGCGGAGATCGTGCGCAGGGCTGTGAAAGTGTCAACAAATTTAGAATCGCCTCAAGAGTGCGCTGGCGTATCTAGAGTGTGCCGGACACCTGACGAACGCGCATAACTCCGCACCGTTTGATGCTATTCGCATTAACGTAGATAATCGTTCCCAAAGGATGGGTTCTGCTGATTTTTTTCTAACAGTACATTTCTTCCTGGCAGTGTTGGCAGTATCATTTCAATCACATTTTTACTACCTCGTTGCATTTTTAAATAACATAAGTAGAGACGTGCGCGCATGCCTGCGTAAATAACAGCTCACGACGTCACTTTATGGACCACTCACATGGACCTCTCTAGGCAAGCCAAGCAGCTCAGAGAAGCCCTCGACATTCTTCTAAACTATTCACGAGCCGGGCTGGAAATTTTTTCGCAAAAATCCAGCTATGTTGTGGTAGCAAACGGCAGGACGTAAGAAATTCACCTGGGCCCACTTTCAACTCAAGCAAGTCGTCTGCTTTTTGCACAGGGGTTGCAATGATGTCAGAACGCCGAACTCTTATTGGCTGATCGAAAAAAAAAGAAAAATAGTGGGTAGATCTGAAGGCATTTAGCATTCAGGTCTACCCACTATCCTTTCGAACAAAGCCAATCGAAGCTCGACGTCGTTCTGACGTCACCGCAACTCCTGCGCAAGAAGCAGACGACTCGCTCTCCGCATAACAATACTTGGGAATACAGATATCCGGATACTTATTCGATGCATAGCACTAAAAGCTGGTGGTGCTCATACAGACATATTGCTTGACGGCTGGTGCATGCCATCTTGCAACCGGAAATTATATACCAAGCGCAATTCCATCGACTCAAGGCAGCACAGAGGTCCCAATTGGAAACCATTAATCGTGATGCAATGCGCACCAGCACGATGCTACCTGGCATTACTCCAACTGTGACCCTACAAGAACGTGCGAGGCTAAACACAGTCACAGAACTCATTTCTCAACGAGAACAGGCAAGGGAACTTAAACAGCAGTTTGTATCAGTGGTTGCTGCGCTACATGCACATTTTCAATGTGGCCCCCGCTGGACATACAATTGGAGACATTACCCCCAAATTCGCCCACATCACCACCAGCAAACCGAGCAAGCTACGACGTTGTGATAGCCAGGGGGGGGGGAAGGAAGCCCGCCCTCCCCTCCTTTTTTTTTAAATCTTCCATTTTGCTGGGGCCTTCTCTTCCCCCTCCCCCTCATATAGCATTTTGTCATGGGCGGGCACCTTGAATCAAAATCCTGGCTACATGCCTGGACACAATGCATCCACCAGCTACCATAAGTGGCTGCATGACAGCCAATATCACAAAACATTGCTTCAATTCATTATGCTACAAGGCCTTGTAGCATACATATAAAACAGTTATCCTCAAAGCAACCTCTCTACATAATAAAAAAAAATAATGGTTTGATCATCCGCACTTCCCCCCCCCCCCCAAACCACATCCGTTTTCCGCATTCGATCCGCATAATTTGTATCCGCATCCAAACTGCATCCTCACGGAATGGAGGTGACAACCCACAGTGCGCAAGCTTCCACAGCAAAGGCGTAGGACTTGCCCCACTGCTTCGACGAGGTTGTCGCCAGCGTGCACAGGCCTCCGAGAGTTTCGTCAAGACAGTTGCCGGTAGGTTGTTTAAACTCTTCGTCCATATTCAATGGTTGGAAGGCGGAAAACACAGCTGCTGCGCCATCGCACACTGCTTGTACGGTTGTCTCCGATGCCTCTACCGTGCTTCGGTACTGACTACCGACGACGCTTGCCAACATTAAAATTGCAACGCTTTCAGTGCAGTTTGCTTATTTTTGTACGAAGAACTCAGAGTCAAAACACAGTATATCCTATTTATATCAGAAGTGATCATCCTTCCAGAAGCATGTTGCGTCACTGGAAAAAACGATTGCGGTTACGAGATCGCCCAGGAAGTCTGCGACACTCTGCACAAAAAACGCACAAAAAAAAAATTTTTTTTTTGTGTGTGCATTTTGGTTGTGTAAGGATCTACTTCAAGCAGATGTATATTTTCTAGACATAATTTACAAAGGCCACATTGTCATTCGACTTAGGTCAAACAATAAAAAAAGTGGGAGGAAAGGCTGTCACTCGCATATACGTGGCAAGATGCGAGAACACTGATGGAGGAAGGCGGCTTCGTTTACTTTCTTATGGCTTGTACGGTTTGTTTACTTTGCCCAAATGACGTTTTCCACTCTTTCCTTGCCAAGCAAGAAACCACTTTCCTGCGGCAATTTCACTTTTTTTAGGGACAGCATTTTTGGCGAGATAAAAAGCCCTAAAGTGATCTTCTGCAAGAATCGGGTCTTTCTTGGCGTAAAAAACAATTTTAACCCCGATTGGCACCCTTCTCCTAAGAAAATAATTTGCTCCCGCAAAACATTCGATGATGCACTAATTGCACTTCATAGTATCACTCGCTTATTCACTCTGCCCTCAGCAAAAATCTAGATCCAAACACGCAAATGTCCGCATCCGGTCCGCATCCACAGCCTCTGGCATCCGCACAAGACTCGCCAAATCCGATTCATTTTTATCTGCATCCACCAGTTGACTGCAGATGATCCACGGATAATCCGCGGGTATGCAGGGCTCTACTTATACGCGAGTCTAGACCCACAACTTGCATGTAATCGATACTTTATTGTCAAAGCCACCAACACAGCACCTTTGATCATGACGACGCGACAGTGAACAAAAAAAAAAAAAGCCTAGATAAAGCTTTTTGTGTACGGAGGTCAACAGGCATTCCTGACAAAATTGAGATAGACAGCATAAGGTCACCATTTGTTTTATGTCGTATGCAGAAATGTACAGAGACGACGGAGGGGATGACTGTGTATAAAACTAGCCGGAACAACAAAAAGAATTAGGTAACCGGAGGCGACAAAAAAAAAAGACTGCACACACAGTGATTAAAACAAGATGCTGGCCATCCAATGAGACTCCACAGTTCCTTCTCACATGAGTAACGAAGGCACGGGCTTTTTCCCGGGCCAGGCTTCTTTCGCGTATTTCTTTTTCTTCGGCTCCGGAGGCAAGTTGGCTTCGGCGGCGTTTGCGGTAGCGGCTGGATGCTGCGCCGCCACGGCCTGCACGGCGGGGTGCGCTTCTCGCGAGTCTGCCGGTTCGATTTCTGGCGCCGGGTTAGGTAGGTGCAGGCCCAGTTTGGCGGAGAGCATTGGCGAGAAGATGGTGCTCAGGTGTGACACGTGGCCCGGCTCTGGCTTGGCGAAGGGGTGCAGGTTGTTTGACTTGTCGGAGTCCGGCAGCAAGGTGCTCAAGGGGTCGCCAGAATCCATCCTCGCCTTCTGTTGTCAGGGGACCGCCATGCAACGAAAGGGCACTAATAAGAACTGAATCGATAGAATCGGTGGTTATGTGGAGTGCAAGTTTGTCTGCTTCCCTTGTGGGGGTTGTGGTGGCTAGAGTTCCTGTATAAGTGCCCTACGGGAGCCAGAGTTGCGCGTTCATCCCCGTAGCGCAGTCTTTCCTGAATTTGGCGAATAGCGGCGCCGCGCATTCGAGGCGCGCTCAAAAGCAAGGGAACGTACGGCGGGGCGTGCGCAACGTCTACTTTCGTGCACGGCACTTGATCCAGCTCTTGACGTGATCAGATCTCGGCGAATAGCGGCGCCGCGGCAGGTGGAAAACAGATGCGCAACTCTTGCTCCCATAGAGAGCCTATACAGGAACTCTAGTGGTGGCAACAGAATGCCGAGCTCTGATTGGCTCCGATTGAAGGATAGCAAGCTGCCTTAAGGTCTACCCAGTATCCTTCAATCAGAGCCAATCAGAGCTCGGCATTCTGACGCCACCACGACCCCTGCAAAAGGAGCAGACGCACTTGCACTCACATACTGTCGATACAAGTTTTTGGAAGGTTAGCGTGAGCGGTACTGTGAAATTCCTTTTCGTCGCTTTGGCCATGAAACGGACCCAGTCTTCACTTACTCAAAAACCCTACTAAAGATGATGTTTATGACTCGCTATCCGCGAGTTATAAATTTGCGACTTGCCTTGTTGGGAATGACTGCAGTGTGAACCAAATTTCGAAACCTCCCAATTGAAGGGTCCACATCCTCTGTAAAGAAAAGAGAAAGAAAAAAAAAATTGCATAGACTTTGTTAAATATCTATCATGTGCCTTACAGGGAACACATTCAAGTTTACTTTAGCAAAAGGCTCTATGCTGCCTCAAAGCCAAAGAATGTCTGCTAGGAGATCGACCGAATACGCTGACTTATAGTGAAATGAAAAATTGTAATATCAGTATGAGACACTATAGTACAAACAAAATATTGGAAAGCGCTGTTCCGCAGAACGATCGAGTGCTCGGCTAGAAATGCATGCCTCAAAGCCAGGAGTGCGGGCTAGCTCGCACTTGTAGCTTTGGCTGCAGTCTCGGTTTATGAGCGTTCTCCGCCAAGTCACATTCAGGACCAAGTAACTCCACGAGCAAGCCATACTGCTGCAAACTGGCACTGCTTCTTAGGAACTCATGACGTCGCGGCATTCCAACGGAGCTTCACAGACCACCACCAGACGCAATTTTGCAATCTGTTCATTCGTTTTAAAATTAGTTTTCTGGGCTTCTCTGCCTCCAGCCCAGAAACACTAGTAGTCTAGGCTAGTGTTCCTGGGCTGCCGGCCCAATATAGACCACATCTAAACAAACCAAGAAAAAGTGCAAAACATTTAGTTTCTATACCCCTTTAAATTGAAAGCAAGTCAGGTAAAAATAAGGAGTAAACTAACTTTTAATGTGCGATAAAAAAAAAAAAATTGAAAGAATGTTATTTTTAGATTCTGTGACCTGGGAAAGTTGCGAACGCAAAGACGACTGTCCTTTCCAGTCAGCGATGTTCGCGCATCTCCCGCCGTGGTGGAGTAACGCTATTTCTGCCAAGGTCAGCATTGACCAGGTGACTGCAATTACTAGAAGTGAAGGCTATCCTCCTGTGTTTTTGAAAGAATATTAAATCTTGTCAAACATAGGGGTGGGCTATCTTTCGGGGCTGAGGCATCTTTCGGGATATTAAGGTAGTAGACACAACCGAAGAATACAGGTGTAAGGCCTCCACAGAGGTTTTTGCTGACCGGGGTTGATGACGTCCTCTTCATCATTGAACTTGACGCTCAGGTTCTTCTGCTTGCGATTGGGGGGCTTGAGTTCCTCGTCGGGTATCCCCAGCATGGTTATCCTTCGGTTGTGGGCGGTGTTGTATTCCGTTAAATTCTGCAGAAAGAACACAGGTCAGTTGCAGAGTCAAATGTCTGGCCACCTTGCTGTACAAGGACCAAACTACTCTTCAAAATGAATAGATTAAATAAAATTAGGCGAGATAGTAAAGAGGGCTTCGATAGTTTTCTATCCTGGGCTGTCATGGCTTATCAAACCCACATGGCAATTGTAACCTTCTTTAGTAATCAGAGTGGCTTATGACGAAGGCACTTGTTGCTCCAACTTTCCGAACATTGCACTTTCTTCTGTCGTGACAAAGCCCTTCGTTGGCCCTATGCAAACTTTGTGGAAATCTCAACAAAAAGTTGGTGACTGGCAACGAATTGGCGGCTGATCCCGAGGCGTTTATGGAGCGGGCATGGTATAAGAAATGAGAGCCATGAACAATGTAATGCAGCCATGGTGGTCTATGCTCCCAAACATCCACTTGGGAAATACTAAAGAACTATTCCTACCAGCCCCAACTCCTCGAGCAAAGTGGTCAACTTTTCATATCCAGGGTAATGTCCACCTCTTTCACCTACCTAGTCACCTGCTCTCTATTTCGAATGCATTGACAATTCATTGCATGTGGCTGAGAAGTAAAGCCGCACCATCTTTTGTAGAACAGCTTTCGCGCAGAAGAAAAACATAAGTGAGTGGGACACCCCAGTCTGTCACAGTGGGGCCACTCGAGAGCTATGCTCAAAGCACTGACATCCCTCTCTCCATCTGTCTAGTGTTGTCACCGTATCTGTTTGGTTGTTCAAACCGTGTAGCACGTGTTATGAAGATTCCTTTGGTCACCCTTCCCCAATGGCAGTCGTAGTGTCCGCGGGTCGGAACGCTCGGCCTCCTCGCCGTGAGCTTCAACCTGTTCGTGAAGCGTCGGGGGGGGGGGGGGTGCGCCTGCCTCGGGGGCCTTCCTCGTCACTCTCTCCCGGGAGGATATTTTATGTTCTTTGGTCGGACACGGTTATAACTGGTGATGGGGCGAAACTCCGGAGGTTCGGTTTTGGACTGCTTCAGAAGATTTCGAAACGAATTTCGGTTGTTTTGAAGGTTCGGCAGTTTTGTCGCTATCTAGCCGACAAGGCGTTGTTCCTTTCGGTTTTGTGGGCATTGTGAGTGTTTAAAGACTATAAACCTCGATACTAATCAAAATTCGATCAATTTTTGGTTTATCTTCTGCGTTATGGCAATACATACCTACTCGGTTGCCCACGGTACGTGGGGGATCTTTGCAGATCCTACGATCCCATGATGAGGCCTGCGGGCACGTCGACCCATAGAGCACATTCTTACCTGTGCTCGAAGCGATGGCCGAACTGATGGCCGGAACTCAAAAGTGCCAGAGCTCTGGGTGCAATGTGAAGGCCTCCCGAACGTTTTGGTCAAGAATCACGGTTAATATGATGGTGATATGATATATACTTCGGCTCAGGAGAGCCGCGGCAACAATTGATTGATCAGTGATTTCATTTCTACTCTGGAAACACACTACCAGTCGTCTTCAGCGCAGCATTCTGTGTGGAAGGCGCCTAACTCTGAAGCACAAGCAATAAAAGTCTTTGGGTAGGCACTGGATCAGTATCTTTTTGAAGAACTAAAAATAACTTACATAGCCACTGCAGCAGATGGTGATGAGAAATGAAGCAAACCTCATTAATCTTTACCCTGCAAATAGCTTCAGCTTCGCAAAGGTCTGTCACCATTTGTTTGCAGTTTGTGCTGCTGTGAAAAACAGTCACTTGGTGCGTTTCTTTAAAAACATACATAGGGCGCTATATATCGCTTCTAATTGTGCTTCCCATCCAAGTGTGCTTCCCGTAAATATGAGAAAAAAATAAAACTGCATTACTTATCTTGGGAGCTTAATGCATGCTTTGTACTCGAGTCAAAACTATCCGCGTGAAGGATCGATTGCATAACACAGATGTCGGTGATATTCCGACACAGTCACTTCCACATGCCACTTATGTTGAATCAAGGCACACTACAACGTTCCCAGCACTTGGAACAAACACCACACCCGTCATAGCGCAATTGATGCAATAAAAATGAGCGCTGCGATTTGCGATAATCAATTTCGCCTACCTGCCCCCTTTGTTTTGGTCACACGACGATGTGACTTTGAAAGTTGTGAAATTGGAACCATTTTACCAACCATATCTCAGATTTTATCTGAACAAAACTATTTTAGTAAATTCAATATTTATATTTAAAATTTTAATTATTTAATGTAGTCTATAAAATCATTTTGTTAAAAAAAGTTGCAATGCTCAATAATGTGGTCTGGCTATTCTGGCAACGCTCCGAAATTATCCGAACCTATCCGAAACACACCGAGGTTTGGTTGTTCCTTCTGTAACTTTCGAAAACCCCTCTTTCAGAAAAAGTTTCACCCCATCACTAGTTATAACCAGCGGGCGAGGAGGTTTTGCCTCTTCTTTTCCCACTTTGGTGAAAAGGACTCGTCCAGTGGCCGCGAAAGTGTTCGTAGGTGCTATCGGCGACCTACCCTATGCTTCCGCGGTCTTGGCTTTCCCTTCCCCCTCGTCTGATGTAAGAACCTTTTCTTGCCTTGCCGGCATGGGGGGTAGGCATTTTGAAGAGGACATCGTACTTAATTTTAGGAGAATTCAATGAATGCCCTTGAACTCTGTCCTTACTTTGTCACATGCGTCTTCTCCACTGCTATCGAGATATAAATAGTGCAGCAATCATTGGCACGACAAAGGTATTTGTTGAACCGACTCGTGCTAGTGCAGCCCGATTGTTGCCAACATTGCTGCGGAGATGTGGGACCATGCTACTAGGTTTGCTAGGTTTGGCGTCTCCTTTAGAGATCGCCGCCGTCGTTGAAATAACCCTTTGGCTACTCTGCCGGTACCTCTGTTGGTAGCAGAACCCCGACACAGGGGCCAGATTTTTTGCAGCAGCACCTTATTTAAAGCTTGACAAGCAGCCAGAAAGGAGAAAACCACACCTTGATTCCTCCCCTCAGTTCGAGAAAAAAGGCAACACTTACTTTTCTGAAGCGAGGGGGAGGGGGGGGGGGGTAGCTCAGAGACGCTCCTTTGAGGAGGGGAGCAGAGAAGAGCACAAGAGGGAATGGAGAGGACACTGAGAGAGGGTTTTCTTCCTGGCAGAGACGATTTTGTCAGGAACACAGTCTGATACAAAACGCTTCCAAAGCATGGACGCGTTAAGACGTAATCTCGTGCCAATCAGCTCAAGCGCTAGCCTTGGCAGTGCCACATTCATACTGTCATACTAAGACATTGTTTCAAATAAGCACCTCAGAGAAATGCTTTTCGGGAGTTCAGTGCTCCTTTAAAGGCCGACGTCCACTTTGTGCCTTCTACTTTTTTCTGCCTCCTCCTTTCCTATGTCCTCTACACTGTTTACCTCGTTCCAACACGGCTCCCCTCACAGTTTAGGAGAGGGGAACGCCAAGAGGATTATCCTCCCTGCAGACAACTGAGGTTATACACCGGCCTTCAAAGGCCGGTTTGCAAACTTCTGATTGCTTATGATTGTGTAACTTAAAACCTATTATGACTAGAGTACAAACTGCCATTACCTATTGGGTAGCTGGGGAACACTTAAAGTTTCCGGACATTTTCTATCTTCCTTTCTTGGCTCGAAAAACTTGAGTGTTATAAACAATCATTTCTCATAGATAATACATGCATTTGAGCTCACAAATACCGCAAAACCTCTGCTCTAGTGAAATGCAGTCCTGGGGTCACCTCATAGATGGTGCCAGCATGTTCTCTAAACAAAAGATGTCACAAGAACTCGGTCTTAAGCAAATGCAAGTGTGTGAACGGGCCTTATGAGAAGCTAACTACGGTGACTCTCCAATCACGAAGAGACTTCTGGTTTTTCACTCACATCGAGTTCGGTCTCCGTCTCGGGCAGGCCGAGGAGCCCGCCCTCGACTTCGTCGCCGGTTTTGTCTGGGTCGTCGCCTTGCCCCGCCGAGATCTTTTGCGGCCGTTCCCTGAGGATGTACGTCCGCGTCGATGCTCCAAAGTGGAACCTGCTGTCCACCGGCAGCTGCGTTGGCTTGTGTTGCTCCAGCCGAATGGTGCCGATGAAAGTGCCATGTGCTGCACAGAGGAACGTTGTTGTAGCTGCTCTTGCAGCACCGTATCACTACGTCGCTGTCACTTTAGTACTCCTGCACCACTTGCAAAGCCATCTCCTGCAAGTGGTGTCATTATATTTTTGAGCTTTCGGGGCAGTAAGATACGGATTTTGTAAGCAGAGGGGTGTTGAAAAAAATTACTTGCAACCTAGAATGCGTGAAATGTGATCTAGGGCTTTCCCCACTAAACTTGGTGGGGAAATGGACGTCACAATGCACAATGTCGAGTCGTGGTTTCACGTTCAGTGACATCACAGTGTCGTGCGTTATGCGACATCGTGACAAACTAGTGTGACATCAATTGTGCCCGGTAAATTTAGAGGAAAAATTGACACCACATGACGTGGCATCGTGCAACGTGGTCACGTGACGTGACACTGCGGTTTCGAGTTGCAGTGCCACAAGATTCTTGGATGTCGTGTGTCATAGATTTACGCCCTAAATATAGCAAGGGAATGGACGGGCGGACGTTCGAATTTTTGGTATTAGGGGTTCCGTTAAAAACTGTTTTGCGTTCTAAAATGGTCACAACAATGTGTCATGGCAATGCAGAGAGGTGACAATAGTGACACATAACTGAAAGAAGAGCAGAAGTTGTACAACCGGCGACATGAATGTGGCACTATCCAAACAAAAGCAATGACAAAAAAAAAGTGTAGAACTCTTATTTTTATTGCTTTTCTGTCTGCCGATAGACTAGGCACATTCTTTTTGTTACGCATACCAGCGTTAGGACACCTTGATAAAGCCTGACAAAAAGTAGGGCTCATTGGACTCACTGCTTCCGATGTCAACCAGGAAGGCCCTTTGTAAGTGTTTGTGGTACACGAGGGCAGAGTGAATGCGTGAGCAGGACTGGTGGTCGATCACAAAATCATTCAGGTCCGGATTGCGTCCGAAAAGGTAGCACTTTTTTTCGTCTATCATCAGTTTCTGCAAAGGAAAGAGCGAAACACCAATTTGTAAACTTGATGCAGCTATGTGGCAACCCATTGCAAAGAAACACACCTGACTCCTCCCCCCCCCCTCCCTCCCCAAGAGTCACTTTCCAAGTATAAAAAACTGCAAATAAGATAATCAAATGTTACAATGCTATGTCACTAATCGTAAAAGCAGTGTGCAAATTGTGCACAAATTTCTTCTGCTCTCTTTTTAGTGTCTACCAGTATCTAACCTGGGACCACTGAAAATATTAATTTTTATTAGTGACACTGAATTGTGCATCAAAATTTCGCCTCTTCTCCCTTGGCTGTTATCTGAAGATTTGTTTTTTAATGCCCAATCATTTTGAGATTGTGCTCTTCTGCAGGGCACATCTGCTGATTAGTTCTGGTAAAACTAAGGTGTTCCCTATGCACAGAAGACAGGAAGCAAGGTAATTTCCAATATATGTTCTTTTTCCCACTCCTAGATAGTATATCTTATCTCCTCCTCCTCCTCCTCCCCTCCTCCTCCTCCTCCCCCCCCCCCCCCCATTTATTACATTGTTGCTTCAGCTCCAAGATAGCTGACAAAGAAGATTTTGAATCTCTCATGAATTCTTCGCTTAATTTAAGTTTAATGATCCATATTAGACTCTTAACTTTGCTCACAACATTTAACATCTCTCAAATTGACTATGTACAGCGCATGCAACCGTCAAACGAAGTGAGCGAGCAGCGGTTGAAGAAACTACTTGCACCGGCTGCTGGTGCAACTGGACGGCACCACACCACTGTTTCTTCTCTGTGCTCCCACTCCCAGTTTTACCATAGTTTCAGCCACCAATCATTTAAACAGTTGCGATCACACTACAATTGCTTATTCGCATTTGTTTACGAGGCATTGAGGTCACTGGCCATTAAGTAAGGCAGAGCCTTCTCCATGGGCGGGGCTCGGTGAGCCCTCTCGCAGCGGAGCGGCAGTGCACCAAGAAAGTGGCGGTCGACGCTGAGCGGGAAATGGTCGCTTGGGTTGCCAGCACGCTGTGAACCCTCGGCAGTTCCGATGAGGCTTGGTGTAAAGCGCAATCTGTTTGGCCACCTCACTTGCCGACCGTTTCAATAAGCTAGGCTTCCAAACCAAACAGGAAATGGTTGGCAAGCTAGATTGACAAACAGAGTCGCCCTTCGCTCCACTCGGAGAAAACAAAATCTCAGGCTCAAGCTTGCACCAAGGCTTGTCGGAACTCCCGAGGGCTCACAGCATGCCGGCAACCGAAGTGACCGTTTCCCGCCCGGTGTCGACCGCTGCTCCTTCGGTGCATTGCCACTCCGTTGAGAGAGCTCCCCAAGCCCAAGCCCCCCACCCCCTGGGGAGGAGGCCCTACCTTATTGCAGGCCAGTGACACCAATACCGTTTATGATTTTTATGAATATAATGCTTGAGAATCTCCTTTTACAAACTCTATAAAGCATTTGTTCCATAGAATAATGCATGGTGAAATATATACAGCATCTTAAGCTCCAGAAAATTCCGTCTTTTCGTTTCACCAAATATGCCCTTTTTCTATCTTTGTTTTGATTAGAATTTTTCAAATGTTTATAAATTGTGATTTTTTTTTTATACATGAACCCGGGGTTATATTTTACGCCTCATAGTTTTGATATTTTTGGTGTTACACAGTTTGCGAGTATGTGTCCCCCATAACAGACACGGGGACGTTTCGATTCGCCGAAGATTAAGAAATTATAATTTAACACAATCACACGACGGAGCGACGCGACGCTCATCCATATCGAAACGAACAGGAGCTCGGACTGAACCAAGGAGCCCTGCTAGCGCGAGGTTCCCTGTGCACTGAGCGAAGCCGGCCGGCGAACCGCGTCGTGCGATTTCGTTTAACTCACCTGTATAAGTTTGTCCCCTTTCAAGACGTCCAGATGCAGACCCACAGGTGGTTTTCCTGCCCTGAAATCAACGACGCGGACTTTACGGTTGAGCTTCAAAACGAACATCCATCAATCTACCGGCGTTTTTCCCGGCTAAAAAAGCTCGTGTCAGAATCGCCTAAACCCTGAAGCGTCATATTTGAGCGCTATTCCCTCCACTAGTAACAACGCCCGCAAAACAAGACTATCAGGCTCGGATGTTGAGTACTTTGTGAATCAAACGAACAAAGACGATTTAGTCGTCGCCTAAAGCTTGCTGGGGAAGCTTAGATTTCCCAGAATATTACAAATTAATTCAATTGTTTCGTTACCAAGATGGTACATCGTAGTTGCTCGCCATGTTACATTGTAGCAATGTTGCTAACGGCGTTCCACAAATCGGCATTTCATAAACAATCAAGGTTAAACGTTTTTGATTTTTTTTTCAGAAATATATTAATATAGGGCACACTTTAAAATGCCAAACATATTCAGTGGCATATATAAATAAAAACAAAACGGCTGTTAAATCAACGTAACGTCTGCTTTGCTCTCCATACATTGCACGATTTATTAGTTTACTATTTATATGAGATATAAAACCATATATTGCATGGAATTAAAAGTTTTTGTTTAGCTCATAGCGTATTACAAATTTTAAACGTTAAATAGTACGCCGCCGGAGAAGATCGTGGCGCTACCGACAACGCTAACACAAATGACGTCACTATGACGTTTCCGCAGCATGCGCATTGGGGGTGTGTTGTGCGCGGAACGAAAATAAACAAAACAATAAAAAATTCTGAAACGGTGTGGTGCATCTCCTGTTTTCGTATATATTTCTGTGTAACAGGAGATATCTAATAGCCAACTGTGCTGGTATACGGAAATATGAAGAGACGGAATGCCGAATGCGGGAAAATTAGAAGACCCGGCAAACGAGCAAAAATAACGGAAGGCATTTACGGCAGGTAAGTTGCTCCTTACTGCAATATAAGCCTAATGGCGCTCAATATGGCGCGTTTTCCATAGACATATACACCGCGATCGACTCAAACGTCGCTCACGGTCGCACCTTAGTGTTCCCGCTGTGCACCGGCGGCGAAACAGCGCTCGGAAACGAGTGCAACCTTTGACCGAACGGTACCTCGATCCCACGACAGGGCGCTTGACTTGCCGTACTCGCTCGCTGCGATCACTCGCTTTGAAACCCATTTTTCTCTAAATGTCAGAACGAGAAGTCTTTAATCGCGGTCTCCGTCGATTCCGTACGTCCCCCCAAAGGCCTGCGTTACGAGGTTGCGTTCACGTAATGTCGGTATCGCCCGCGTTGAGGTACCAACGCAGCGCCAGCACCATGTACTGTTTACGAAATAATAATAATAAAAAAACGCGCTTCACGCGATCACAAACTTGGGTTGAAAACGGTTCCTTCTCGTCGGTTCTGACCCAGTAAACAAGCGCCGAACCCGCAGCGCGAGTTTGTGTTGCGGTTCGTCAGCTGATGCGGGATGCGGAAACGGAGTCAGTCTTCCGAATGTAAACAGAAAAGCGTGTTTTTCCGGGCAGTCCCGGGTTGTTGGCGGGGGCAAGGGAGGACGCGTGCTTGATGATCGCCGCCGTGTTTGCATCGGTGGAGCTTCAGAAAGCCGCCAACGCGAAAACGGGGGCTCTGTTCTTGCGGCTTTTCAGCTTCGCGCGGTACGGCAGGTGTTTTTGGTGCCTCGTTCCCCACACACTACTCGTACCGTGAGGCAGTTTGGAGCAGGAATGCCCAAGCACTAGTATCGCGAGAGCTTTCCAGCTGTTTAGAGATTAAAAACAGTTTGATGTTCGAGAGCGAGTAGGATGCCCCTTGTGTGTCGCGGTTCCATTCTGACGGTCGCGGTTCTGGGCAGTAAAAAAACGGCGGAAAGCCGATGTTGTCAAAGTTGGCTTTTGATGTTACTCGCACAGCTGTTCTTGAAACCTGAGCATCGCTAACAAAATGAAGAAAAATAACAAATATATGTTACGTTCATCTAAATCCGAACTTCACATCTGTGTTTCCTTGACTGTTTGTTTTCCCCTGTTAAAACTTGTGTATAAAAACTAGTTGGCACACTTACTTTTTCTTTTTTTCCTCTGAGTAATGTATTTTTTCTTTAATACACTAGTGGTATTTCTCACATGGAGTACCTATCCTCTGCACATTGCCTGGCTAACTGATGTTTCTGCTTTATTTTGCAGTACTTTCATATACCTGAAGTTTCTGCTAGTATGGGCACTTGTGCTGCTCGCAGACTTCATCTTGGAATTGCGGTTTGAGTACTTGTGGCCGTTCTGGCTTCTTCTGCGAAGTGTGTATGATTCATTCAAGTATCAAGGACTGGTGAGTTTCTCCTTCTCACCAGTGATACCGTAGGAAACTGAACAACGGGCGACATATTTTTTATTTGTTTACACAGAAAGTGATGCCCTTGTCACTGACCAGTATCTGCATCAAACTCTTTTTTTTTTATTAAGTGTCTTCATAAGATTGACAACATGGCAATTGTCATATAGGGGATCATATGCAATATGCCTATTTATTGACAATTTATTTTTATTTTTTTATTTGTGCATGAGTGACAGTAGATCAAGGCTCGTTCACACACTTGCAATTGAGTGTAGGACCGGCTTAGACAAGACCGGTTTTATGCCTCTTGCGAAAGATTAGGACCTGCTCCGCAGCAACACATCCGGTCCTAATTGCCATAGCAAGAGGTTTAAAAACCGGTCTTGTCTAAGCCGGTCCTACTAGATTGCAAGTGTGTGAACGGGCTTTTATTCTTTGAGGTAATTTTGTATTCTATGATGTCAGGTTGTTTCTTTCTGATCAAACTTTGGATAATGCCAGACTATGCATGTTATGTTGGTTAATGCAGATTATGTTTTAGGACATACTTTCAATATGTCCTAAAAGTTTCGCGTTGCCCTACAACTGAATTTGAGGTTTACAAACTTTTTGCATCTTTGTTTGCATTTTCATTGGAATTCTTCAGTGACGTTGTGATACGTGTCGCACGTGAGCAATGTATGAGATGTGACGAAAAGCTTTCATTTTTACATCCCAAAATTTAACCCATTTGGACTTTCCTATCCGATTGTTTTAGTGTCACACTCGCAGTGAAGAAAAGCTTTCCTCACATATGCAACAATTTATTGTTTATATGCCTTCAGGTTCATGGTGGAGCCCTCAAGCTTTTATGTGCATATTTTTTTAACTGTGAAGGCCTGCTAGAGCCAGGCTAGGATAGTGCATAGCGCAGTAAATTTTTTTCAGCCTTGCTGTAGAATCTCTTTAGAATCCTCTAATGAGCCTAGCTGGCCTGTGATTATCTCTTTCCAAGTAATGTGGTTGCCAAACTAAAAGTTCAAGAAAAATTGAAGTTTATAAACATTGCCATTTTCTACATCATTGCCAGTCCAGCAAAGGTGCATTTATTGCAACAAAGACTTTGATGTGTCTTGTTCTCGGTTAGTTTTTCAGACACATAAACTTTAACTCGAAAAAGAAGCAGCCAGTTGAGCTGTATTTCGTACGGTACCGGGGAATCAATGTCGAGGAGGTCTGCTCAGCTCGCATGTCTTCTTTCCTCGCAGGCATTTTCAGTGTTCTTCGTGTTCATCGCACTTACATCAGACATGATCTGCTTCCTCTTCATCCCGGTTCATTGGCTGTTCTTTGCTGCCAGTACGTACGTCTGGGTGCAGTATGTCTGGCACACAGGTATGGCTGGTTAGTGCACCTTCCTTGCCTTTGTTCACTTGCGTTGGAGCTGAACGGTTTACCTCTTTGTTCACCTATTTGCTTTGTAGCACCCACACCTTTGAAATATGTTCCTTTTTTGTTCACTTGTGTTGATGCTTCCTACTTGAACTGTGTTGAGAGCATTGTTTATCACTGATTTAGTTTGATACTGTCTTGATGAAGTGGGGCTTTGAGAGGTAGTCGAGCATTCTGCCTCGTTTTCTGAAACATTGTGCGACTCACTTTACTCCTGGGAAAATTAATGTATCTGCTTTGGTTAAAGCTCAACAGAGGAAGTGTAATTAGGCAATAAGTTCAGCAGGAATGTATTCTGAACCTCAAAGTAACAATCTTGCACAACTGGTGCAGTTGATACAGAGAATGAAACTCATTCAATTTCAAACGAAAAGTTTTGAAAAAACAAATATCTGGTTAGGTCTTGCCTGTCAATGAAAAATGATGGGTTCAGAAAACTTTCAAATGCATGCTCATTGGAATTATAATTTTTGTTTTATTTCTCCCCTTTCGTTATTTTCTTCTTAACTTCGTTATTGGTTCATATTCGACCGGAGCCACGTTGTCCCCTTCCTGGTGTCATTTTGTTTTACTGTCACACCCTTCTAGTGCATAGAGAAGGGTCCCTAATCAGTATCACTTTTTATCTGACCCTGTGCTCATTGTATATGTTTTGAGAGCATGTCCCTGTAAGGGTAAAATGATCCCTCAACAACTTTGGCACTTCTACTAGATGTCAGATTGGACACTTCCCAGAAAAATTAATTGAAGTAAAAACTACTAGCACCATCACAGAATGTGTTCCTTATCCTTTAACACTCTTGAATGCATTTTGTGTAATAACTTAATCAATCATGAGTTCCACGAACAGGGGATGCACTTATTTCTCAGACTTTTAAAAAAATAGGACCTTGGAATGCCCAAGAACTAGTTAGCTTTCTAAACTCAGTTTCTGCTGGTCTACCAACCACCGCAGAAGTTTTTGATAACCGGGGTGTTGGTGCAAATGACGTGAAAGTTCTTTATAAATCTGTCGTGTCCTGACTGTGGCGAGAAAGGCTGATGCAAAATGAAAGCAAGCAAGAGTCATCCCCGCACATATTGTTTTGTGAACACAGTTCCCGGTCATGTGTTACACAACGTGGCATTTGGGACATGGTGGGGCACGCTGGTTGCATTGCGCATGACTCGTCGTGTGGCTTGTGTCTGTGTTTGTTACAGAGAGGGGCATCTGTCTTCCCACCATCTCACTGTGGCTGTTGTTCGTGTATATAGAGGCATCAGTACGGCTCAAAGAGATTAAAAACATGCCCTTCCACTTAGACCTCTGCAGGCCCTTCGCCGCACATTGGTAAGCCAGCAGTGGGCCGTGGACAAATAATCCGCCCAGTAATATGGCTAGCAACCTTTGAGATATCACCCAGGCGAAAATCAGTCCACTTCCAGCTGGATTATGGAACTGGAAATGAGGCAGTCCAGCTGGAATCCAGCTGGACTGCCTCATTTCCTGTTCCATAATCGAGCTGGAAGTGGACTGATTTTCGCTTGGGCATTTCATCTAGCACGGAAGCTGTCCGAGTGGCAATTCAGCATGTGCATGTTTAGCATGTTCTTTTCTTATTACGAAATACTGTCGAGACTCGTTATAACGAAGTCAGCGGGAATCGGAAATCACTTCGCTATATCCGATATTTCGATATAACTTACTTCGGTTATAACGAAGTGCGAAAGGGAATGGGAAATCGTGATCGCTTCGCTGTAGCCGCTATTTCGTTATAACTGAGTTTGTTATAACCAGTCTCGACAGTATATGACTGTTTACGCCTGAAGAGCCTTTTGTTATTTTTCTTGCAGAGAACTTAAAGTCAAGATTTGGAGGCTATTTTCGTTGTATATAGTTATTTGGTTGTTACAAAGCAAGCGCAATTCATATGTTGCTTGCAATTAGGTTCTTATTTGCAGTGATCAGGGTTGGGAGCAATATGAGAGGCCGGCAAGCTAACGTGTCGTGAACCGTACCTACCCTAGAACTAACCGCGATTAAACTGAGGGGCATTAAATCTTGTTTTGATTGCTATGCACGTCGATTTAGCATTGGTCACGGTTTCACGGTTCTGTTATTGAGGTACAAAACAAATGGTACCATTCCTTTTACATTGTTTATAAACATTAAAAAGACAAAAAAGCTAATTTCAGTCAGCATTCCTTACTGCATGCTTTTGCTTTCAGCAGTTGAGCCCAATACCACAGCATGGCTAGCTGGATGATCTTGTAGGATTGAATTCTGCTACACTCATTATGGCACCTTTTTTGGACTCAATGCACGTGTTTTCATCTCATGTTTTTGTGTTGCCCCCGCAGCATAGGGTATCCTGTGGTCACATTGGGCTTTGGCTTCAAAAGCTACATTGGCTACAGGATGAGACTTGTAAGTAAAGTTACTTACCACTCGGGGACTTTATCCTGAGTGTCACGGGGGCTTCAGCTGATTGCTCTCACTTTTGCTTTTTTGCGGTTCCATAGAGAAAGCAGAAAGAGGTTGCCAAGGAGAACGACTTTTACCTCCAACTATTACAGCAGGCTTTGCCTCCAGAGCCACCTAGCATCACATCAAACTCCTCAGACAAAGGTGAGTAAGTTTCTAGCGTCACTTTAATGTTCAACTCCAAGTTCAGTTCATAAGCAAAGCTGGTTGCTTCAACAAAAATTTTCAATTTTACGAACAGCATTGCAATGGGATGTAACAAAGTGAACTGGCAACCTGCTAATGTGAACAAAGTGAAAGTTGACTCATAAGTTTGAGTATCCCCATTTGTGTCTGTGAGGTCTCACAGTGCAATAGGTCCTAAGCTCCAATTCTTCAGCGTTGCACCCTCGCCCATTATTTACTTTAGTTGACCTTCGAGAAACCCATCAAAGAGGATAGTGTCAATGAGCTATTGTGAAAATGGGGGAACAAATACACCAATTTATTGATGGAGCTAATGACCACAGAAATAAACTGACAGATGTGAGACTTGTAACAGAAATGAACTGACAGGCGTGAGACAAATAACATGATTAAGTTCAAATCCAACAAAAGAAGCACAGCAAATGCAGCAGTGCTTCTCTCAACTTTACTCAAAGCAACATTCTCGTTATGGTGAAAACCGCTGGGCATCTTTTCTGAATGTTCAGCCTCCCGCACCCGCTTGTTGCCCTCTGGTGTGCTTTGGTTGTGCGTGCACGCTCGGGGCTCGCGAGAAAGCGTTTTCGAAATTGGGAAGCGTTCATTGGAGGTGTGACAACTGGCCATCCTATTCTTGTCCGTGAAAAAACTGAAAAAAATAATTGACGTTTGCACTTAGATTGCGTAAGGTCAATGTGCCTTTTAAATGCCGGTACGATACTCATCCAGATCGAAACGGGCAGGAGTGGGGATTGAACCCGGATTTTCAAGTTTCGCAGCGCGAGTTTTGGCTTCACGCGCTCCAAGCTGTGGTGCATCAGCAGGCTCAGCCACCAAACATCGTCCTGTTCGTGACTATGGCAGATATGTGGGTTATGCAGCTTCTGGACGGAGTCCACGGGGAGAACTCTAAATTGTTTGTGGAGCTCCGTGCAGAAACATATTTTCTTTTCGGTAGTGTCTCGCGTTACGGTTATACGACAGGCACTTACTTCTGTCTCTTTCGTTCTCAGCGCTCTGCAAGCTGGGCGAAGAGAGTCCCCCCAGCAATGGGTTCTGCGGGGGACGCAAGGGCCCCGCATCATCATCATCGCCGCGCTACGCGGAGGCGGACGTCAAGAACCACGTGATTCACGCCCTCATGGACAAACACGAGTTTGAGTGCCCCGAGCCGAGCCCGGCGCCGCCCCTCCACAGGGCGGCTCCTCCTCCTCTCACCGGCGGCCATCGAGTGTGAACGACTTTGATGCTTCGGCCGAGGAGCTCCACGACAAGACTGCTTTCAAAGTGAACGGCGTCTGTGGGGGTTCCAACGTCGTGGCGAACGCGGCCCGCACGGGCTCCTCCAAGTGGAGCCAGAGCAACTGTAACTCGAAGGAGCCGCCGCTGGCTCTGGCGGCGGCCGGCACGGGCAGCAGCGGCAGCAGGAGGGCGGCCCGGAACAACTTCACGACGGCCAACAACAACCTGACGGGCGGCGGCGGAGGCAGCGTGCTCCCGCCGGCGGCCGTGGTCGGTCAGCTGCATCCGAGGGACGACCACTATCAGAGGTGGGAGCGGTTGGGGGTGGGTCTTAGGGGTCTGCGGACGCGTTGCTTTCGCCACGGTGCCCCTGATGCATCTTCGACCGGTGTGTTTGCCATTCTATCCCATGCATGCATTGAAAGTGGTCCAGAAGGTGCGACGAGTTACGTCGCAGGAACCAGCGCGTCGTGCCGTCGGATGTTGCAATCCCGGTGGTTGGTCAAAGAGGCTTTTATTAAATAAAGGTATGAGCGAACTTGAGCGTCGCAGTCGTCGCAACGTCTCAACTCGTAGCTGCTGAAGAGCCGTAAAGCGAGCTGTGGCAGAACGGTCGTCTGCCGTGTCCACCACCGGGAATGCCACAGGCAGCGGCACGAGACTTGTATGTTGTCGTCAGGCAGAAATTAAGGGATCACATTTCATGACGCAGTGAGCTCATCGGTCGGAGAAACGCTTCAGGCACCAAAGCGTCAGCGGCCCGCTGTGTTAGTGCACCGTCCATCAAAGTATGTGGAGCGGAAGCTTGATCTGCATCGAGCACATTCCCCGGACCTCCACCTGATGCATTGGAGATCGGCATTCTGCATGATTCGTGCAGCTCTTCGAAATCCTCGAATACCTGGGATTTTGATGAAAGCCTTTCGAGGGCTCTTAATCTCCTTGAAAGTTGCGACGCTCCTTGTATATTCCTCGAAAATCCGGCAATTATTGTGTTCTTGCGAATCGCGGTGGGTCGAGAAGTTCGCTCGCGGGAGGCTTACACGGAGGCACAAACTCCAGAGTGAAAGCAATCGAACGACAATACCAAAAAAAAAAAGAGTGTGACATTACTTTTTTTGAAGTTGTCGATTTACATAAAAGGGATACACCTCGCTTCTCTCAACTCATCCGAACCGCAGCGATGCATGTAGTGGTGCACAACATTATTGCGGGAGAAGAGCTCTCGCCCGGTTGCCTTGGCAACCTACATGGCGGCATACTTTTTTGCCGCTAGCTGCGTTGCCGTCAGACTCTGGCCACCAGAAAATGTGTTGTTTATTCTTTTAAATAGGCCCGCTTCGTGTACGGAAAACGTATCTAACAATTTTAATCGAGCTAGGATTGCATCGCACAGTTTTCATTGCGAAGCCACCCACTTACATAAATCGTGGTCATGATTGCGTCCTGCAACGTGCGCCCGTTTTAAACGGTCATTTCATGCCAAACGTCCTAGGCGTGACAATCAACCCTCGCTCATTTAAAAAAAAGAAGAAGAAAATTCGCAGCTGTTTGCGCTAAGTTGAGTAGTTACTTCCGCAAATATTTGTGGGGAAATGTTTTTTTTTTCCTTGCGTCAGCACTGCTTGAAGTTCCCAAAAAGCGCGAGACAAGGTCAAGTAAAAAAAAGTATAAAATATATAAATAATTTGTTAGCTTGCCCAGTTCTTTTTAATTCACTGCCATTTGTGCGTAATATGAAGGTAAATTTAAATCAATAAATTTGTTTTTGTATTGTTTTCATTCAACTAAAAAAGTTAAAATTGGGCCATTTTTTAGGTAGTTATGTTTAAATTTATTATTCTGTATAACCGCACTAGGAGTGCTTTCAGCCTGTGTTGCAGGTATATTTTATGCATACAATACCTTCGTACCTTTAGAAGAAAGGGTTCCTCTAATATTAAAGCGTGAAGTAGAGGAAAATGGCGTTTTGGCTACAATTCAGCTGCTAATTTCGCACGGAGGTGGTCCAAGTAAAAAATCATGAGCGATTCCACTCTGTGAAGGTGGATGACCAGTGAAGCTGTTTAGCACACGACACAGACCCGCCCCGAGGAGCCGGAGGAAACTAGACACGCGCGACGGGACCGTCGCCCGGGAGAGCGGAAGGAAAGGAAACGGCACGCAAGCGCTTGGAATGACGACAAAGAGAGGGCGGTGCGAGCGTAGACATGGCCGATCGCTGGGATCTTTGAGATACCTTTATTATCTGCCTGAGAGTCTACTGATCTTGAAAATGGTGCCTATTGCCAAATAATCAACCGAAAATGCATACCTAAGTGATGAGACGTATAAGCTTTTGCTTATAATGAAGCGATTTTGTATCAAATTTGGGACCCGAGTTTTTGTTGGCGCACATGAAAAATCCACGGAATCCTAGCCATAAACAGCTTCGCTGTAAGATAGACCAGACCACTCAAACGAGAGTACACCTGATAACTTGTGATTTACAAAGTTTAATTAAAATAGCCTTTTCTTTAAGCGAGAAAAACATTTTTTGTTTAAGTCGAGCATTCGCGACATTGCGCGGAGTGGTTCCATGCGGCTACTTCTCCGGGCAACATGTAGGCGACAAGTTTTTATCTGATACGCTGTACAAGCGGAGGTACTTCATATGGGATATGTGCCTTAGTTTGGTGCTGTAGTAAGTTGCCACAAAGCTGATTAAAGGAAAACATAATTTATTATCTGCATTTTCCAGGCAGTGGGTCGTGCCGTCCAAGTCAACTTCTCAAAATTTTGTTTGTGAAAACACCTTTCTGGGAGGCTCATTGTTGAAGTAGATGTTGTAGTTCTCGAACTTTTTTAACACTTGAACTTCTTCAGTCACCGAGTACGATCATATCGAAACACGAAGCACTGAAGTTGAAATGGGCTCGAAGTGGTGAAACCCCGCAAGCCCTTTATGGCGACTGCTGTCTGTAATCTTGATGCTAGTTCAGCTCGCTTTTTCTGCATGATGACATTTGGTAACCAAAGGATGTTTACACCTTTGATGTTTTTTTTTTCACCCATGTAAAGAGCTCTCGTGGGGTGGTTATTTGGTCCTGGTATGGCCTTTGAAGGCCGGCCCTTGCTGCCAATCGTTTTTGTTGGGTCGTCCAATGCCATCGCAGAGACTTTTCCCATGAGAAGTTGTGAAAAAAAATCAGCAGAACCCATCCTTTGGGAATGATTATCTACGTTAATGCGAATAGCATCAAACGGTGCGGAGTTATGCGCGTTCGTCAGGTGGCCGGCACACTCTAGATACGCCAGCCCACTCTTGAGGCGATTCTAAATTTGTTGACACTTTCACAGCCCTGCGCACGATCTCCGCAGCCCAGCACGTGCGTTTGTGTCACTTAGGAAGGCGAGCAAAGCACGCGCCATACGCACAAACACTCAAAATGGTACCGACCAGAGTTTCTGGCGTCTCAGCTAGTCTCAACCAACGGTACTCTAAACGGTTGTTTATATCTTTACCATAGGACGCGCTTTACAGCGCTGTCACAGCTACCGGTGCGCGCGCGTTCCATGCACGAGGGCTCATTCCGCTCTCGTGAGGCTGAGCACGGCCGCTGCATCACCCTCTCCCGAGCGCGGAGAGGGTGAGCTAGCGGCCGTGCTCAGCCTCACGAGAGCGGAATGAGCCCTCGTGCATGGAACGCGCGCGCACCGGTAGCTGTGACAGCGCTGTAAAGCGCGTCCTATGGTAAAGATATAAACAACCGTTTAGAGTGCGTTGAATGACTGCCTTCATAGCTCTGTGGTTAGCGCGTCTGCCTGCTGATCAAAGGGTCAACGGTTCGAATCCCAGCCGGCGCCGGTCTTTTTTATTTATTTATCGACCCGCGGCGTAAGAGGTTAGATAGCCAGATAGATAGATAGATAGATAGATAGATACATAGACGAAAAGTGTGTGAAGTATCCAAAGAATGCTATTCGCATTAAAATATCATTCAGCCGAAAGACTAAACTCTTTATTGTAAAAACAAAAATTTAAAAAAGTTCTTTTTTTTTTTATTGTGTCAGAAAAGTAAAAAAATGTTTCTTAGTTGTGGCAGGTCATTCTTTAGATGTTTTTCAGAAGCTCACTTCAGAATGCATACACTGCTGCAGTTTCATGTTCCAGGCAGTCTGAAATGACAGCAAAAGATCTGACAGATAATTCTTCAGAGCTTTCTGGCAGATGGAAATAAACAGCAACAGGGTGGAGTTGGCCTGTACGTTGACCCAGTGACAAGACTGCGGGGCGTCTTGTAGCAGGAAATTGTAATTTTCTGCAAAATCCATGAGCACGATTGCCTCACCTTCCTTTAGCTCTGCTTTTAGTTCTCGCAAGTGGCGGGCATGCTGTTTACTTGTGAAATGGTGGCCCTTGATTTCGTCAAACGTGTCCAAAAACTTTGGAACAAACTCCTGTGGTGTTAACAGAGTTGTTTCGAGCATGCAACGCACGCCACTCATCCACTGCTGAACTTGAACGTGGTCGACCTGATTGGTGTTGAGGGCAGGACTTTTCCGGAGCAAGGTCGCAATGTATTCGGTACCGGGGCACACGTCACACTTGCCAAACATGCAGTCCTCTTCATCAAGTTGACGCACTGCAATTACTAATAATTCTTCGGTGGTCTCCTTGGGTTATCTAGCGTGTAGCATCAGCTTCAAGTTTTGGTGCTGCATGCATACGCAAACAGTGTGTGTCCCACTTGCCCCGGCTAAAACACAGCTTGGAGGGCACATACTGGCAAAAGTTGAAAATCCACAGTTTAGGTTTGAGCCTTTCTTCTATTTTTGGTGAAGCTTTTTCAGGTTCATTAAAAGTAGCCACTTCTGACAGCCACGCAGCACATCTTTTTTACCTGGGAGGCAGTAGGAGACTGAGTCAGTCCTCGAAAAATTTCCTGACAGAAGACTTCATATGTTCACTCACAAAGTGCGTAGTGCTTTGTGAAGTGCGTAGTGCTTTGCGCTTTTCTTTGATTTTTATGGCCTCGTGCACCTGCCGCTCGGATGCCCCAAAAAACTCCATAATATTTCCTCGAGACCAAGCCAGTCTTAACAACAGAACTTTTTCCCACATTTTTGTTTCTGTGCCAATTTAGCTTTTAGATCGCTCATTAACTGCACATAATCAGAGAGCACAAAATATTTCTCCGTGTGCCCCCCGAAGTAGTAGATGACTGGTCAATGCCAAGAGACTGACATTGTATGTTTTCTGCTTTTTGCTGAAGTCTGGATACTTTCTTCCTCACGCAGCATTCTCACCTCCATTGTGCTTGCTTTCTTTATATGGGGCTCACAACCAATGGCTGCCAGGGCCTCATTGATCCTAGCAGACGTTAGCACTTCCAAGTCCCTTTCATCGGATTGACCAAAACATTCCCGAGCTGCTTCCTCTACTTGACTAAACTTTTCGGACGTTCCAGGTTGATAGAGGAGCCTTTTGCACATTTGGCAATTAGACCGAGAGTAGGATGGGCATCTGCAACTCTCAGTGGCACAATGAACAACCGCCGGCGGTTCTTCACATGGTCAAGAAAAGATTTGCAGCACTATTTAGGAGCCACCAAGGACATGCACTTCTTCACGTAAACACAGAAGTGATGGCCACATTCTGAGGAATTGTGGTCCGGCGAGCTTCTAAAATGCAATGTGAGGAGGTGCCGCTCTACTTCTCGCTCAGGTCTCCCACACTTGTTATGAACTTCCGTCTAGTCAGGGTATAGATTTGTGGCAACCGCCTGGCCCAAAAGAGCACGGAGAAAGTTTGCTGCCTGAAGAAAAGACAAGCTATGAAAGCATGAAGAAAATTCAAGCCGCATTTGTCTGGTTTCACACTTTCTTTTGAGAAATACAACAATATTAAAGCCAAAAGCGTGCCGAAAAAACCAAAGTAGCACAGGCCAAGATGTATTTAAAGCGAGTAGTGCTAGTTTCAATTTACATATTTGAGCCATATCGAGCATATTGGCACAAACCAGGAATACCACTGATAATACTACTCTCTGAAGGCTCCAAAACAGCTGAAGGGCTTGCAACTGCAGAATGGCTCATTTTGTTCAAATTTTAAAAGCTCAGTGCTTTTGTGGAAGCTCACGCATTTCTTTCAGGAGATATCACTAGGTAGGCAGTGTTGCGCTCTTCGGCAGACAGATGCTGTTTCAGGTTCTTTCAAGCCGTAGGGAGGCGTAACTATATTGGTACTGACTGAAACAAGCTTCATTTTCAGATAGATACATCCTGTGGCGTGAAATAGAGGGCGTATGCTTGACAAAACGCACGGTTCGGCTACGACTACACAGAGGTTTCTAAGTGATAGCTAGCACCAGAGCTTGCATTCCGGATCAGATAAGACCCATCGCCTACGTGCTGTGCAGAGAAATAGCCGCATAGAACCACTCTGCACAATGTCGCAGATGCTCAGCTTCAAAAAATATTTTCTCGTTAAAAAAAATATTAATTTGATTTTAAACTTTGTAAATCACAAGTATGAAGACACACTCTCGTTTGAGCGGTCTGGTATATTTTTACTTGGACCATCTCAATACGAAATTTGCAGCTGAATTGCAGCCAACACGCCGTTTTCCTCTACTTTACACTTTAATATCGGAAAAACCTTTTCTTCTAAACTTATGAAGGTATTGTATGCATAAAATATATATGTACCTACAATATGGACTAAAAACACTCCTAGTGCAGTCATACGGAAGAGTAAATTTATATAAAACTATCTCGAAGACGGCACAATTTTTGCTTGTTTTTATTGAATGAAAACAATACAAAAACAAATTTATGTATTTGAATTTGGCCTCATTATAAACACGAATGAAGGTAAATTAGAAACAAAGTTGGGCATTGCTAACTAATCATTCATCTTTTTTTTTACTTGTACCATGTTTTTTTACTATTTTGAAAACTTCAAATAGTGCTGATGCAAGAAAAAAAATATTTTTCACCCAAATATTTGCAGAAGTGATTACATAGCTGAACCCCTGTGAATGTTTTCGAAAAAAATCGGCGAGGGTTGAGCGTCCCATGCCATCACCACTTTTGCTTTGCATTGGCCTCGAATTTTTGCTTCCGATACCCTTGAAGTCCTCGAAAAGTCTTCGATTTTTAATCAAGAATTTTGTACGAACTCTGACTCTAGCAACTTGTGGTTGTGCAATCACTGCAGCATGACTCGTGTTGTAGACGACCCCAGGTTAGCAGTCATACTGCGCTGGCGCAATTGCCCCTTTACCTCTGTAGAACAAGTGCAAGCACCACATTTTATAGTTTATATTTAATTTGTCTCCATTGTTTAAATTAGCCGTAGGGATTGGTGACAAGTAGAATAAGGTAAATTTGCCTCGAATGGGGGGCTGCATGTGGTGCTGTTATTGTATCATATATGGCTTGCGTCGACGTCACTTCAGCTTCTGTTGTGGTGACCTGCTGAGTGCATATTTTCTGCACTATACATTTTACAGCACAGCATTTGTTTCCTTCGGGAAGAACAAGTAGGATCGACCACAAGTATGGTTCAATGATGCCCCATGCAAGCCGTGTATAAAGTAGCTTAGGAGCAAGTGATTACTTTTCTAAATGTGCTTCAGAAGCCCTGTGTTTTCCTAGTCTGAAAAACCCTGAGCAGTTGATGTGTTTGTTAAAAAGCCTAATCACTGACAAAGATGTTTATTGGTGTTTAATTTTGTTTAACTTGTTACTATATATTTTGTTTTTTTATGCTCATATTGCTAACATTTAAAACTACCGCTCACCCCAGGGGCAACATGGTGAGTTCCTATTCTGCAAAATTTTGGAATTACACCTTGATGGGGCTTTGCCAAGGCTCTTTATATGTCCATGGAACACATATTTTACAGTTTCTAGAAATTTCAGTACAAATTATAAATTGTAGCAGCAGTGGGGTAGCCAGGAATTTTTTTCGGGGGTCTGCTGTATTTTTGGGAGGCGGTAAGGAGGGGGGGTGTTAAAGCCACCATATGCCCTTCCCTTGGCTACACCATTGGCTACCGGTTTGACAATTGTTTCCTTCTATTATATTAATATAAATATAGTTCCTGTGAGATTCCAGCCTTGTTGGCTGAGGTGAATCTCTCAACTATCAAGGCTGAAAATGGTCACTTACTGCATGCAGATTATTGGAGTGATTTTGTTTCTTCATTTCATTCTCCTATACTAATAAGGACATCTACTTCTAAAACAGTTCCTAGTCCCTCTGTGACACAAACTCGTCATGTCAGTGTTATTGTTTGTGTGAAACATCTACAAATCATACCATTCTCTCTAACGGCTTAGTGGCATTTTTTTTTAAGTACCTTACAGTTAAGGGATAGCCCTTAGGTACTGCTGAAAACTATCTTGTTGCTATCTATGACACTTAATTTGCTCAGTAATGTGATTGCTGCGCCAAAGTGCTTATTTTACTACAGCTTGCTACATTTTACAAAAATGTGAGGAATTTGCACCAACTCAAGTTCACTTTAAGAGTGCTGAAACCAGAACTCAGGTTCACTTTAAGAGTGCTGAAAACATAACAGCTGCAGGCCCCGCTACCGGGCCGGATCGTTAAGGTAGGCTTGTGCGGGTTTTCGGGACTTTCAATGATTGCCTCAAATAACATACTATTTGATTTGATTTCGCACCAAGCACTGACAGTACTCGGAAGTTTTGCAATAAGTCTCGTGTTCGTGGTCTGTTCTGGTGGGTTAGTAGCTTTGTTGAGTGTGCTTCTTACTGCACACTGGTGTACTGCAGTGAAGTGACACTTTCGAGCTAGGCGTCGCGATGTAGCGTGTCTTGCTTCGCCACAGCGTACCCACGTGCTAAGGGGAAAAGTACTCCTCCAGAGCGAGACGTTGTGCCAAAAGGGTATAAATAGACTCTTTTGTAGGTTTATTTTTTATGTTTTGTTTTTTGTCTGAATTAAGGATTTCAGTTTTGTCAAACCCTCCTAGAACTTGAAGGACACATAAATTTAGGTGCTCAAAATTTGTTCAGTGGGATTTCGTATCTAAAATAATCATTCACGGCAGTTCACGCTGTCCTTCATCGGTCGTCGTCTTGTTACGGTGTCTGGTGCTTCCACGCAACTAAACAGCTAGTGTTTTTTCTCCTCCTAATATTTGCCGTCTCTCCTCTTCACATTTGCTGTGATATAAATGAAAATGAAGTGTGCGGTTATGCTCCGAAAGCTCTTTTTGTTTCTCCAAAATTAACTTTTGGTTGCTCCATGAGCTGCTTTAAAATGACTACGACCAATCACATCACTGTTTGCTGTATCCTTTAGAAATCATGGTGTAAGGCACAAATAACAACGGACACAAGAGAGAGAACAGACATACAGGGCTGTTTTCTCTCTTGTGTCCGTTCTTTTGCTCCTTACACCATGATTTCTAACGTTCACCAACTAGCCTAACTACAAGTTCTTCTGCTGTGTCCTTTGCTTGATCCTGTAGCACGTTGTATTTCTTTAACTAAGTTACAGCATTTCTTAGTGAGAATAGGAATATACCATAAAATACCAAGCAAGCACCCACCAAAAATTGGAGATCATTTTGAAAAGCTGGCAGATGGACACTTGTTCAGTCCAAGAGTAAAATGCAAAAAGATTGCGAGACAGGGTGGGCTTCAGCGCTTTGCAGTGGCTCGCATGGGTCAAGCTTCACCACTTAGCACCGGTGTGCTAGGAGAAGAGACTGGTGTAGAAGGGCATCTCGGTTAGCTAGGTCAGTCCAAAATGCTTACAGTGAGCGTTTGATGTGCCATTTACATTCTTTTTAGATGTTTCAAAGGTACTTATTGTGGCATGGGTGCATTCTTGGTATTGTATGGTAGTCTGATTCCACTTGTTTAATGCAACAAATACCTAAAATTTTTGGTTATAGTGCTCATCTGTCAGCTTTTGACATGCGCCAGCTAGACGCTAGCTACCAGCATTGTGCAAGGAGCTGCAATATGGCTAAAAAACTTTACGCTCGGATGCCTTTTTATGGTGGGGAGGGGGATTTTATTTTGTAACAACTTGTTGGGAAAAACAAATATCAACGCAACACACAATACAGTACAACAAGACAACTTGTTACATACCGCTCCTGAGGCTTTTTTTTTGTTTGTTTTGTGAATCTAGCATGTTTTTTGCCCATACTCTGGGTTTCCGAGAGCTTTTTCTTTTGTATTTTTAGATTTTTAGCTTTTTTGGTGCGAATAGTATTTGTGCTAGTAGCAATTACTGTTTCACAAACAAAACCACAGGAGTTCAGCTGTGTGCTTAGGTTGTATACACAGCGCCTGCTGGCGCCCGTTGCCTTCTGCCGTGCTTTGGCCATCCCGGAAAATGTAAGATGATATGATTGTACTTCGGCCTTCCCGGTCATCTGTGTTCCGCATGCAACGCAACATTGTACTATGTGGCGTGCAGGCAATGACAGGAGTAGCCGATCCTAAGCGTGTCTGATGTGATCCCGCTTGTTGCTCGCAGACTGGAGGCGGACATAAAGCGGCTGAAAGGCGGACCTGCAGGCCAGTCGGCAGACGGAGCAGGACCTGCGAGCTCAAGTCCACAGCATAAGTGCGGGAGAGCGCTCCGTGAAGAGCAGAGCTACTCCAGCTGCAGCAGGACAATGAGAACCTGCAGAACAAGTATGCCCCCTCCCGCACATTACCTTCTTCATGTCTGGAGTGGATTGTACACTGTGCAACACTATTAGCGCAAACGCAACGTCGGCACTTTTCAGCATTTTACTTGGGCAGAATGTCAACAAGCACCAAACTTTACCACTTAGGCTACTGCCCTGAACGTTAACTTTCCATTAAATTACTGCAAAATATTGCGAAAGCATCCACTTTATTCAAGCACCCTCTATTAACATTTTCCAAACTTGGCAATTCTAAAAATTATTCCTTAAGCGCCCGATTTGATTGGACAAATGTCCATGCCTAGATCTAACCCAGTTTTCAGTGAAAGTGGGGTGGACGCTTCTCGGTATTTTATGGTAGTAGTTTTAGGGCAGTTGACAGAAAGTACTGGCAATCACTTGTTCCTGCTAACAGTGTCGCACTGTGTACATGTATAAAAAAAGAGTTGTGGTTTTGCATACAGCTTTTAGCATCCCTTAGTACTGTTTACTTTTAAAGTGGGCAGTAGAGTTTCACTATAGTATATCACTATTGTTACTATAGATGCTGTACCTTAAGGGGACATGCACCAGGGGAAAACATTTTGTTTATTACCTATTTATGGTAACTGAATGAAATTTTTGCACCTTATAGTGCTATATTTTTTTAAATATAAATATGGTGTTAGTTTTGATAAGCTAACTTGGTTTTTATGTTCAGGATGCTATGCACATGAAGAAAAAAAACATGTTCTTGTGCACACGTGGGGCATGGCAACACACTTAAAAGAGCCTAGTAAAATGAGCTAATTGGTTCTTTTTAAATTACTGAGTGCAATAAACAACAAAAATATTATTTACAAGATAAATTTTATTTTAAAATAGTCTAAAATCACAAAAACACCATTTTCAAAGGGCTAACAAAAGTTCCTTAAATTTTTCATGAATATAAAAAAAAATATATTCTAACCAAACTTTGATAGTTGCATTCTAAATATTCTAAAGCATATGTATGTCAAATTTGGTTGACTGCCCCAAATTTACATGAAGAGATAAATGCGTTACCATAGATGTGTAGTGACACTCTTTCGTGGAGAGACAAATAATTTCTTGGAAATAATTTTCTGTGAGAATTTAAGCTACAGAAGACAGCGATGGAGAGGAGACGGGTGGGCCTACTTCTGGACATAAATGTGATGGCGGCCACGTCACAATTTGAAGAATCGCGCACACAAAAATGACACAAATTTATGCCGTTCTGGGTTGCCAGGAGTTCTTCAAATGAGTATTTCACTAATTTTGCCATCATAACTGGTCCTTGTTATTTTTTAAAATAAAATATGAAGATTATGAGGATAATGGAACACCATAAAACCCAAAATTAAAATTATGAAAAATAATTCCTTTTTCTGACCTGCATCTCCCCTTAAATGCCTGTACCAATATTATGAGCATACTTCAACTTTGCTGTAATGCATTTATATCCAAACTGTGTCAGTTTTTGCTGTAGACATGCTTTACTATACCAAACCACTGATAAGGATTATGAGATGTCACCATGAAAACTTAAAGCCTAAAAACAATAATGATAAAAAAAATATCTCAAATAAATTGTTATTAAAAAGTTCCTTCGCTGCCAACGTTTCGCTACCTCCCTTCCCTCGGTTCGAAAGTGAAATGCCTCGTTTCCTGCCAGTGATTACATGTCACCTTACGCTGTACGAAACCACCCTTCTGAGTTTGAAAAAAAATAAAAGCTTAATTTTGGGCGGATGTCATTGCCCTTTTAAGTAGTAGTAAATAAGATGTCTGACTTATGCCAAAAATATTTCTTAGACAAACAGGCTGCACTCACTAGAAATCAAGGATACAGTGCCAAAGGTACCCTTGGTTTCCATAATTCCATAATTTTGCTCATAAAAAAAAAAAAAAAAAAAATTGTGGATGGTTATGGACTTTTTCTGTGTACTCTCGTCCCCAGCCACCTAATAGGCATATCCGGTATGGGCGACGGAAAAATAATCCAACGTTTCAACCTGCAAATAGTAAAAAAATAAAGGGGAGGCAAAACGAGAAAGTCTTGACGGTTACGCTTATATCCTAAATGCCTTCTATTGGCTTGGCAAAGGCAAAACAATGTTTTCGCCCATACTGGGAAGTGACGTCAATTCAAGATGGCGGCGCACTTGCAGAAAAGGTCTATATGGAGTGCCTGCAGGTCGAGCAATAGTTCTGGAATGCATTTCGTCTACGTATCTATCTATCTATCTGGCTATCTAACCTCTTACGCCGCGGGTCGATAAATAAATAAAAAAGACCGGCGCCGGCTGGGATTCGAACCGTTGACCCTTTGATCAGCAGGCAGACGCGCTAACCACAGAGCTATGAAGGCAGTCATTCAACGCACTCTAAACGGTTGTTTATATCTTTACCATAGGACGCGCTTTACAGCGCTGTCACAGCTACCGGTGCACGCGCGTTCCATGCACGAGGGCTCATTCCGCTCTCGTGAGGCTGAGCACGGCCGCTAGCTCACCCTCTCCCGCGCTCGGGAGAGGGTGATGTAGCGGCCGTGCTCAGCCTCACGAGAGCGGAATGAGCCCTCGTGCATGGAACGCGCGCGCACCGGCTAGCTGTGACAGCGCTGTAAAGCGCGTCCTATGGTAAAGATATAAACAACCGTTTAGAGTACCGTTGGTTGAGACTAGCTAGCCGCCTCGGTGGCTCCGAGGCGAGAGCGCTGGCCTACGGATCCCCATGTGGCGGGTTCGAATCCCGGCCGAGGTGCCCGCAATCTGACGGAGGCTTATTGCGGAGAAGGCGCCGTGTAACCGAGCTTTCGGTTGCACGTCAAAAGATCCCCAGGTGGTCGAAATTAATCCTCAGTCCTCCGCTGGGGCGTGCCAGATGCCCGTCGTAGGTTTGGCACGTAAAACCCCCAAATTTGACTTTGTTGAGACTAGCTGAGACGCCAGAAAGTCTGGTCGGTACCATTTTGAGTGTTTGTGCGTATGGCGCGTGCTTTGCTCGCCTTCCTAAGTGACACAAACGCACGTGCTGGGCTGCGGAGATCGTGCGCAGGGCTGTGAAAGTGTCAACAAATTTAGAATCGCCTCAAGAGTGGGCTGGCGTATCTAGAGTGTGCCGGCCACCTGACGAACGCGCATAACTCCGCACCGTTTGATGCTATTCGCATTAACGTAGATAATCATTCCCAAAGGATGGGTTCTGCTGATTTTTTACTTAAAGGCCGACCTGCAAGATGTTTTTCAAACAGGTTGAAAATCCTTCTTGCCACCCTTTCCATTTTCCTCTCCCCACTCTTAAGAAAATGAGTCCCCCACCGTCAAATTAAAGTGGGAGAGGGGGAAATGGGAAAGGTGGCGAGGAGGATTTTTATCCTGGTTGAAATATATTTTGCAGGTTGGCCTTTGAGGCCTGATGGCCCAGTGAAATAAATTTTGTGAGAATCTTGTCGGGTGCCTTGGAAGCTGTCCAGAATAGGCCCATGCGCTTCATTGCTTCTAATTTCCATCCTGCATCAAGTGTGACATCTATGAGAAATAGTTGTGCGAATTGTGCGTTGTGCGACAGCAAGTTGTGCGAATACCTGCTCGATAAAAGGTAACTTTTCTATAAATCTTGTCGTTCCAACATAAATATAAATGCATCAAAAACCTGGTATCATCGACAAAACTTTTATTATACGGAGTTTCAGTGGCGCCATCTATCCTAGGTCCACAAAACCGTCAGTAGCGGAACAGCCGCCAGAAGCCGGAGGGGGAGGGGACAGGGCCGGACAGGTATGGCCGGACCCGGATGAGACTTTCCTCCTTTAACCATATTCTTCGCGCTGCGCCCGCCAGCACGTGGTCGCTTGGTTGCGAGCGGATGAGTTCTCGCCGCTCACTGATGGCTCTAAAGAGAGAGCTTCACTGGAACCATGCGCCTTCCCCATTGACGTCACAGCGCACATGACTTGGAAGTTAGTGAAGGAGTTGAGAGGCGCCGAAAACCTCAATCTTTGTCCATTTTTAAAATAAAAACTAGGACATGCAGGCAGAAAGCGGTTTTTTGTTCTTTACTTCAGAAATGTCGAGACACCAACTAACACATTAGTTAAGCAAAGCACTGAAACTGTTGCACAGCTCCTTTAATAGAGATCACAGTTTTTATTTGCATATTTGTCATGCGTACTTGTGCTTTGTGTTTTGTTCAATTTTTGGATTGTTTGTTTCACACTTTTGAACGAATGTTGGTTGCACATGCAACTAACTAGGTGCCACTCTTTGTCCGTGCTCCGCAGGCTTCACAACTTGGTGACAGCGAGGCAGCAGGATAAGGCAAGCATGAACCAGCTGGAGAAGAGGCTGCAGGAGGAACGCAAGCTCAGGGGTCTGCTCGAAGCGCAACTCAGTCAGGAGCGCAAGGCCAAAAGCGGAGGAGGCTGCCGCAGCCAGGGCAGCGGTCGCCATGGCAACGGCCAGGTGGGTCCAGAGAATGACCGGATCTTCATTGTTCCGTTGAGAAACATCATCACGTCCCGCATCTGGTTCGTGACCAGATAGAGAAGTGTCCAGAAAGTTCCAGCACCAAATTTGAGGGGAAAGGTTAGGTATTAACCCTGTAAAGAATGCTTCCTCCATGTACAGCGGCGACTACCTATTTGAAGGTTCCTGCTTTAACGCAGAACCTTGTGCACCACAAGAGATCTTTCTATTTGTTATTTATGCCTTTTAGGATCAATAATTGTTGTGTCCACAACAGACTTCTGCATGTTGCTTGAAAAATGTAATGGATTACAATGGCAAATTACCGAGCCTCAAATGTAATAGATTTTGACAATTTTGATACTTTCAAAATTGTTCTGCAACACTACTTTCCATTTCTCATATGCCCATGTTAAGCCAGGGTCACAGTGCTTACATATCATACTAAGGACAGTCTGCATGGATTCGAACGCGAGCCACCGTGAGGACTTTGGAACTATAAATAGACCCAGCAAGGCGAAACAGGGTCCGAACCAGACTTGGCAGGCGGCATTCGAACCAAGGATATTGCGGTGACTCGTGTTTGCAGATTGTCTTTTGTATGATGTACGAGTAGTCTGACTCTGGCTTTATGGTAGTCCTTGTAAAAATAAAATATTGTATTTAAGAGAAAGAATGTAGGTGCACTCTGTTCACCTGTAAGCTGCCATGGCAGCGAAAGCTGCAACTACATCCGCCATCCCTCTAGCTTACGGCTACTGGAAATGATCCCTGGAATTCTGCAGGCAAAGATAGCTGTGTGTATGCTCAGTGGCAGCGTCTGCCTCTGCCAGAAGATCAAGAAGACAACGCCTACTTGGCGTTGTATCTTTTATCTCTGTTTTTCGCATATTTGAACATGCCTTGCACGTTTTTCTAATAATTCTAGCGACCGGTCATTAAAAAAAATCGTGTTTTCTTTCCTGTTATATTTTTCTTCACACTGTTTTCTATTTTGCTGAACTTGTTATCTTTATGCTGCTGCATTGCCTGCTCATATTTCTCCAGTTTCTGTACTAGATTCATATTTTTAAAATGTAACCAGTATTTCGTTACCAATATTGAACCTTGATTTAACAAAGTCACCGGGACCCACTAATTATTTCGTTAAATCGGAAACTTCGTAGAATCGAGGAAGTGAGACCTCGCGCATAGGCTGCGCGGGGAATCCGAATTTGTTCGTTAAATCAGAAAATTCGTAAAATCGGGTTTCGTAAAATTGAGGTTCAACTGTATTTGTAACGAAATTACATTACAAATTATTGCCACGAAAAAGTAATTTGTGCAATTACGAAATGACTTAATCACAAGGAATCCGTTACTTCTAACAAATTACTTCCCAAGTCTGGTTCGCACCTTGTTTCGCCTTGCTGGGTCTATTTATAGTTCCAAAATTAGACGTTCCGTGCTCGTGATACGTGTCAGATAGTCGCTTCACGAGTCGGCTACTCCTGTGTAGTGGCATTTGGAGTGCCAGCTCTTTGGGTTCAAACATTCAACGCTTCTTAGAATTTAATTTGGAGGACGAGAGCTCATCATCGGATGGAGATGCTCTATAAAGTATCTCTAGTTCGAAGTTTGAGACCACGGGAATGTCGTGGAAGCAGGTACGCCAAAATTAAACTGGATCGAAGAAAGGCAACGACTTTTCGCCTTCAGTATTTCCATTTGATGCTTCTCAATCTGGATGGCTTGCAAGCAGTGTGCTTGAGGAGATTGCATGTTCTAATGTTGTCAATGCCCGCTTTGACCGGGCAGTGTGCGGTAAGACGTGCATTGACGCAGCTGTTGCATCTTTCATGTTAGTGACCCACGGTTTTTCTGGGGTTTTTTTCTTCGGTGCTGCGTGCAGGAGCGAGTGCACAGACAGCTGCAAAGTGCGGCGGAGAGATCTAGAAAACGACGTGCGGCAACTGAGGAGGGACGTCAAGGTTCGTGAGGATCAGCTACGAGCCATGGAGCGGGAGGCACAGGTATGCGATTTCATTGTTTAGTGCTTAGGAAAGTTAGGATTATTGTTATTCATCTCTTTCATTGTTGTGAAGAGACTGAGCTTGCTTTTTGCCCACAAGAACGTAAATGAAGCAACCTCATTTATTTACCCCGAAAAGAATTGCTCAAGAACGAATGGAAGTTGTTTAGAAAACAACATGCAAAAAACAACTGATTTCGAAAGAAAAAGGTCTTGTGTTAGTGAAAAATTTCTAACCTTAAAAGTAGGCATGTGCGAATAGTGAACTTTGAGTTTGAAGCGAATAGTGGTTTTGGCTGATTTTTTTTCAAATCAAACATTGAATAGTTTCTCCGAGTTTTTCACTACTGCGCCATACTTAAGGGGGGACACTGGCTAGAGGTTGAACTTCTGGACTACTCAAGTGATCGGAATGAAATTTGCAGGGGAGATTTAACTTCAGATGTAGGGGTACTATGCAAACTTTCAGCTCTCTAGGACAACTGGACATACCTGCATAAGAAGATGTGTCACTCTTTGTTAAGAAATCTATGATATGCAAATGAAGCTATTAAGCATAATTTTAACTGCTTGAATATAAAGTGCGGGATGTGGGACTTTGGGCTATCTAGTTTTTATAACTCAAATGTAAATATTTCAGGAAGAGTGATTACCTCGAAATATGAGACGCATAATTGTCCTATGTCAATTTTTGAACAGATAGCTTTTTCTCAATGAGGACTTCAACTTAAAACAAAATAAAGTAGATAGCCCGATTCCCCAGTAAATTTCAGTTCAGAAACATCTTGATTGTGCTATCAAAATAATTTTATCCTCGAACAAAAGATTCCTTCGTATGAAATTTGCAGCAAAAAGTGGAACTGAGAAAAATGCATTCAAACATTCAACTCCTTTACTTTGTTAGTGCCTCACAATGTGTTGAAAATATTTTATATCAACGTAACTATTTGGCGCATGGTTATGAAATTTACTGTAAGGGTGTATAATTAGTTTCTAAAACCAAAAACCTCAAAATTGAAAAATGAATTTTTTCAAAAAATTTTGAAACTTAGGCTTATGTTTCCCCTTAAACAACAATCCAGCTGAATTTCTGAAGATTATAATGCAATTAAATGCAGAGGTGCAAGCGAGCTGTACAAGAATGACGAAAATAATCCCTGGAGAAGGGGAGCAAGAGGGACAAAGGACAAACAAAGATCTCCAAACACAGCTAGGTGACTGGTGCGCAACCGAAAAAATCCGCCTGGTCCGGTATCGAACCCGGGACCTTTGCATTACAAGTGGAGCGCTCTACCAACTGAGCTAACCAGGGGTTAGACGTCAGTAGAGCAAACGGGTTTTATCAGCTGCCACCAGTCTAACATCAACAAGGGTGAAGCTTGCAATTTAAGGTTATGATTATAATGCAACTACTAAATGGAAAGGTGCAAGCGAGCTGGACAAGAATGACGAAAATAATCCCTGGAGATGGGGAACAAGAGGGACAAAGGACAAACAAAGATCTCCAAACACAGCTAGGTGACTGGTGCGCGACCGAAAAAATCCGCCTGGTCCGGGTATCGAACCCGGCACCTCTCTATTACAGCTCTCATTTGTCCGTTTTTAAGCTAAGTTAGTTTTAATCTAGCTGTATTTATGGACTGTGGCCTTAGAAAGTCTAACGCCTACACTGGAACGGCAAGTAAATGATGCATTTGACATTAAATGAAGGCTATAGAGATGCCCAGCTTTCCCTAATTGGCGGGATTTCAAAATCATCTTACTACATGCAGATATCCTTTTTTCAGTTTCAAACAAGAATAAAAAAGGAGTCTCACGAATGATAAATGCAGGTTGTCAGGGTATTTCTGCCATATACTCTTGCAGAATAGCCATAGTTTAATTTTGAAAATTTTACTGCAATGTAAATATCAGCATTCACAAAGTTTTTGCTTTTTAAATGCACCAGGCACCATCCCGCTTTGAGAGTGAGTTTTTCTCCTAGGTACACAACTGCAATATTCATGTTTTTCGAAGTGTTGATTGCGACAAGTGAGCCCCGTTGAGCGCGCTTCTTACCGAGCCCCGGTGTAGTGCAGAGAAGCAACACTCGCGGTTGCAAGCTTGGCGGATGTTGCTTCTCCGCAGCGCACCGATGTTCACTAAGAAGCGCGCTCAATGGGACTAACCTGCCACAATCAATACTTTGAAAAATAAGGTTATTGCTGTTCATTTTGTAGCGAATATTGAATAACGTATTATTCAAAACTACCATTTGAAAATTTGAATCTTATTAACAATTCTATTAAAAATCAATTTTGCAATAAACTAAGAAAAACAGGCAGTGTTAGGTTTGTAAGCAGTGATAGAGTGCTGGCGAGCTGGTAATGAATCGACATCTTGTAAACCCCGAGAAGGGGAACAATAAAAAAATGGACGAAGACAAGGTATTTCTTATTGGGTTTTTAATCAAAATTGTATTTGTGGTGGTCAACTGACTGCAGTCGTTCGCATGAACTCTATGCGAATACTTGATCTAAATTGGCTTTTACTTTCCTTCGCCTGGTAGATCACACATCAAAATAGTTAAACCAGAAACTTAAACATTATTCAGTTGGTCTCTGCATGACAGTGCTTTTGATGCAGTCATACATCTTTGAAACAAACCTCAAATTAAACAGACTAAAAAATAAAAAAAGAAATCTTTTTAAGATAAGGAGTTGAGTTTATTTGTCAAGCAAAGCATTGAAAGTTTCAAAGTGCTAGCAATGTGTTATGCATGTATGAGGAAGGACAGGATGACTTATCCTGTCCTTGCTATTTAACAGCCAATTTTATCCTACCCATAAATATTTCCTCACTCAAGCTCACTTGACACTTTTTCATCCCCACAAGACGTATTCTTTCACCTAAAACAAATAACACATGTCGCGGAAACGGGACAGAAAATGTAAAGTATAATATTTTATCATTCTCCCAACTCAAAAGAAAGAAACCAATAAAAATGTTGACTGGTCGATTGTGTGGTGAGAGGTTGTGCAGTACATATCCCCATTCTTTAAAGATTCTGTTTTGTCTTTTCTTTTTTTTTGTCCTCTTTCTGTCTTTTGTTTGACCAGTGAAATAAAAAGCATAGCTTTTAGTGTTTTTTCCGTACTAAGTCTAGGCATAATTGTGGATGTTAATGTTAACTTTGCAGGAGGCTATTGATTCCATTATTTAAATTTAAGCGCAGGGTTGTTAGTCTCCACCGGAGGGAACTGGAAAAGAAGGAATGACCGTAGACAGGAGGAACTCCCCCGACAGATCTCGCAACTTGCGTTTGGCTTCACCCAGGCCCATGTCTTCATGGTCATGTGCGCCTAGGCGCTCATTGTTTACGGCTTTTAGCTCGAGGATGCAAACTGCATCGCAAAACGCCAGAAAAGAATATTTTCCATCAAATATAAAAAGTATTTGAATCGTATTTGAAACACCGAATATTCACAGATGCCTGGTTGTTACATTGCCTGCACCTCATTTTAAATCAAATTTTAGCCACGTTGTATCGAGTGAGTGTAACTTGCGACGTGGCATCCTGGATTCCATGGGTTCTCGGACTGGGTTCCTCGGAGCCTGGTAGTTTCTATCGAGCGCCCTCGGGGTTCTCAAAATTCCCAAATTTTCTGGGCCATCCCTAACCAAGGTGTTCTTACAGCTTGAGCACTACCTTAGTGCAACTGGGCCACCTGTTGATGCATAACTACAATATGTGCGAAACACTGTCTATTACATGCATTATCGTATACAAAATTATGTAGGCCTCTTCAGTGCTTTATTGCATTTACAGAACTGAAATTTGAGCGCCTATCTCTTTGTGTATACATGGTCTTCTTTATGACAGCAGCTGAGAAACACCAGTCTTCAGTTAATAAACGCAAGAAAAACAATTTTAAAACGAATAAAACGATTTCTCAATGCCACCTGGTGGTTGGGAGGCTGAGCTTCATTGGAATGTCTGATGCACGGCAGTATCTAATGGGGGCGCCCGGGAGCGACCAGCGCTTGGCACACCTCTCGGTTCTAGTACACCATACCTCAGGTATTCCCACTTGGTGGGATTGTAACACGTTGACGATAAAGGTGGCGCCACTAAGTGACGACGATCGTAATTATGGTACCCTGGGGCGTTTATGGGTCTGTGACGTTGCGAGCGTGAAGTCGCGGGCAAATATCCCGAGATGTATCGCGCCGCCTCGATGGTTGAGTTTGAAGCGCTCGCCAAAATCCGTCGTTTGGAACGAAAAATATAGCCATCCGCTGAAAATACAAGCGTGTGATTATCATTTACGGTTATCATGGATCATATTTCATCTGTTTCGAAGTGTTTTGGGGATACTCCAAGTTTTGATTCTGTACCCCTTTAACCCTTTCCCTACCATTGACGACCTGGGTTCGTCCACACTGTTTGTACCGCTCCCCCGAAGACGAGCTGGGCTCATCCACATTGATTCGGGCTCCAATGCGGTACCATGGACGAACTGGGCTAGTCCACATATTTCTAGTTAGCTAAGCCATGGATAGATGGCGCTTCATAAAAAATAAAAACATACTATGTTTCTGAATTTGACGGAAAATTGTTCTAACGTAGGTAACAGGAGATTTAAAAATGGCGGCGTCAACTTCTGGTTGCTGCGTTTGTAGTGACGATCTTGCCTCAAAATTGGGGAAAAAACGAAGATATTGCAGTGTCTCTTCAGATTCGGAAGACGAGGAAATGAATCTTTCATCGGACAGCAAGAGCGATGCATCCGAGTTATTTGATTTTAGCTCGGATGACTCCGATTTCGATGAGGACATCGTGTTGGTGTGTCGGCATTGGACTAGAATCAATGTAAAAAATCCCCGTCCAGCCCCTTCACGTTTTGCGCTCACTTTGCATGCAAGGTGATGTGAACTGTCTGCGGTAATGCAGTGAAGCCGAACTTAAGACCCCTTTTCTTTTGCAGTGTGTTCAAAGATCTCTCATATAATAATTATTTTGGCATTTGTTTTTGGCCTTTGTATTGCATATTAAATTTATGGGGCACAAAAAAAAAACATTATTTTCAAATAGTTTTTTTTTTTTAATTTTTTGCGGTAGGCAAGGGGTTAATGCTGAGACCAGCAGGGGTTTGTCGGCTCTCTGTAAAGATGGAGAGGCCATCCCCGGGATAAAAACGTTCAAGGACCCCTCGTGCTGAACACATCTGACCTGCACTATGGTAGAGACAAATCTTAGCGCTAAAAATTTGAATTTTTTTTCCTTCCAGTCGCTGCGGCAGTACAAGGACTCTATTGGCGACACGGAGGTGCTCATGTCGGCGCTGGCAGCGATGCAGGACAAGAACGCCCACCTCGAAAACTCGCTCAGTGCCGAGACGAGGCTAAAGCTCGACCTCTTCTCGGCACTGGGCGAAGCTAAGCGCCAGTTGGAGATCTGTCAGGGTGAGTTGCTCCTGTTTACGGTCATTCCTTTTTTCCACTTCCCTCCGGTGGAGACTAAGAACCCCGCACTTAAATTTAAATGCTGCAATTAATAGCCTCGCACAGTGTTAACATCTTGCAGCTACTTGTTACCCCCTTCATTCACTTTGGGACAAAATATGGAGTTCTTGTGCCAATGGGCATCTAGAATGTTGGGTAGGCATTCCTGTCTCTGGCTCATTATGTTCTGCATGGTAGTGACAAAATGGACTAGCAGTGTTGTTACTCGAAGTAGAGGCCAAATTCGTGGACATGTAGTGCCACACTTGGCTGGGAATGCTGTACAGTGAAACCCGTTTAGAACGAACCCACGTACGGCGAATTATTATCAATATCGAACTCACGGAAAATTTAAATAAAAATGCATGTAAAAAGTACTTTTTATAACGAACAACATATTGACTATATCAAACTTTTCCCCCCGGGAAGGCTTCGAAAAACGCGCTAACAGTCATCTTCTAGCCTTCTCCACCCAAAAAAGTGGGAAAGAAAGAAAATTCCAAAAGTTCTATAGTCGGTTACACGTCAAGAAGGTAGGAGAAGCTCCTCCCACAAGCGTGATGCGCCCCTTTCAAATCCCTCCGCAGTCGAAAGAAGAGTTCAGTGGAAACGCTCCTTGTTCCACTTCAATGGATAGATAATAGCCACAGAGTGGTGCCAACTTGTCTTCGACCCCCACTTTTTAAGAAAGCGACCTTTGTATTCATGGGAGGGGGAACCGAGCCCCTGAAAGCAGCCTTTGTATCCATCAGAGGGGGAAGCTAATCCTCGAAAGTCGTATTTGTTTCCATCGGAGGGAAAACTCTAATCTCCCTCTCGTGGCTTCCACAGTGCTAAGTCGAAGTCGAAAGATAAAGCAAATATGTACAGAAAGGCAAGACCCTCCTCGCGCATTGGCCGCGACGTCACGGAAACGATGGGACGCTATTGGATGCGGAGGTGGCGGAGGGATATATGATTCTCTTTGAGGGGCATTTGCCGCTACCTTCTTAACCTGTAACTTACTATAGTTGCGAACAAAATTAAGCAAAGAGAAGCGATTCAGAAAGGGGGGGAAGAAAGAAAGCTAAAGAAATACCGTCTCCGTGCACGCACAGAAAAAAACAAAAAAACTTTCCATACCAAAACGGTTGCCCACAAAGAGAAGCAATTCAGAAAAAGAAATAAGCTAAAAAAAAAAAAAACTCTGCACGCATGCAAAAAAAAAAAAAATATTGGTACGTTGTTACAAGGCGGAAGCGAAGAGATGAGAAAGAAAGAGAAGCTCTCACCTTACAACGAACGCATCGTGGAAGTTCGTTGTAAATGGTTTTTGCTATATTGTATTACTTGCTATATCGAACTGATCGTAGCATTTCCTTCTGTTCGTTATAAACAGGTTTGACTGTATCCATAGGGTGACCATGTTGTCAATAGAGGGAGTAGTAAGTAAATAACGTTCAGCAGCTAGTTTAGCCTCAGATTCACTGTGGCTTTCAAACTGCAGAACTCTCTCTGGTCTGTTTTTCTTTTTCATACTATCTGTCAGCACTGAAGTTCTGCAATATTTCGCATAGTACTTTCAGGTCTGTCTGGGCGGGTTAGTTTAGTTCCGTCACTGGTGGTTCTCACCGCGCACCGGTGCACTGGAGAGGAGCAACACCCGTAGTGTGGATTGCGATATTATGTATCTTGTTTCGCCGCATCGCAATCATTTGCTTAAAAAACATATGCAAAGGGAGAAAATGTTTTAAACTGCTAAATGGAAAAAGGATGTCGTAAAATAAATTTAAGACAAAAATTTTAGAGCCATATTTACGACTTCAAAAGAATTTGTAGTTGGCGCCCACGGGAGCTTGCGGTAAAGTGGCAACTAGCAGTTACGTGACTAGCCACTAATCACGTGGTGCTTGTGCTCTTTTGGGAGCTTCCTACGGGCTCTAAAAGTTAGTTATTAATCTTCATTTTCTTGTTCCACTTTTTTTTCTGACAAAATATTTTGATGTTTGAGAAACAACAAGTATCAAAATATTGTCAATTCCGTTTTGACTCGTACGACCACAAACAAAAGCTTCGCCATTTTCTGTTTGAAGGGGTGCGGTGTCGCATGTTTTAGTTTCTGGCATGTCAGTTCCCCAAAGCTACGTCGCTGCTCGACAAAGGGCAGCAGTCCTCGTATTTGTCAAGCAGCGGCGTCACTTTGGGGTAACTGACATGTTAAAAACTAAGACATGTGACACTGTGCCCCTTCGAACTGGAAATGGTAAAGCTTTGTGTTTGTTCTCAGTACGAGTCAAAACAGAAGGGACGATTTTTTTATACTTGTTGTTTCTCAAACTTCAAAATATTTTGTTAAAAAAAGAAGTGCAACGAGAAAGTGAAGGTTGAAGTAACTGTTAGAGCCAGTAGGAAGCTCCCAAAAGAGCGCAAGCACCACGTGACTAATGGCCAGTCACATGACTGCTAGTTGCCACTTTTCAAGCGGCTCCCGTGGGCGCCGACTACAAATTCGTTTTGCGCCATAAATATAGCTCTAGCTCTAAATTTCTTATTTTTGTTTTCAGTATAAATGTATTTTATGACGTCCTCTTTCCATTCAAACTGATAAAAAAAAAGGATTTATTTTGTTATTTTTGCCTATGTTTTTTTAAGAAAAATGCAGTCCTCCAGAGCAGGATGGAGCACACAGACGCACGGATTCTTTTCCGTTCTTTTCCCGGTACTCGGTAAAGAACCAGACAAATGCTAATGTGACAACTGCAACTTGCTGTAAAACTTTAAGAATAGAACTGGGGCTAGTAGGCCAAAATATATTATAGGCCATGATCTCCTGACGATTCATGCGCATTATTGGTCACATTCGTTTATGTTGTATGTGTTCCTTCTTCATTTTTGTGTTTTTGCGCATTTGAACCTTTTAGGTGACCATGAACCAACTAGCTCAAACCACATTATTCATTCTACATAGCACAGCTGCTCTGGAAGGACTAGGCTCCCGGCAAAACATGCCAGTAAGAGAGGTGTGACTTCATATCATGTGACCGCTTGCCTCATTGACGTCACACAATGCTCAAAGGCCATATAAAGTTGCACCAATACCTCGCACTCGTACACTTCGTCTCGCCCTGGCTAACATCTGTGGAGCACAATGAAAATCTAGCTCAAACCATACACGTAGCGTGGTTTCTGCCAGTGTCCCAAGCACCTGCGCGGCGTGCGGGACACATTCTGTGCTCCCTGGTCTTTGTCAGCACGTTCTCAAGCTTCAAGAAATATTATTTGCGTGTAGCATGAGAATTTCTAAACAGCCTCGATTACTAGGCATAGCTGAGCCATACTATAGATTTCTCCTAAATCCTACATTTAGTTACCCCCTCATATTGGCAATTCCAGTGAAATTGACGCCGCATAGCAACGATGCTGAGAAGCTCGGGAGAGGAGGTCGTTTCGACTTTGTCGTCTGCTATCGCTGCTTGGTTCTCATAGGCAGCATAGAAACAAACATTATTTCCAGTCATTTATTTTATGCTTCTGCCGTGTCATTCCTACACACTGACTAGAAGGGGAAGGGTTGATAACTGGGCTAGTTGGTAGTTAGACATTGGAACGGTTTTAGCGCACACATATGATACAGTTGTGAGTAGCGCTCTTTTCTGTCTCTTCTCTCTTCTTCATATGTGTGCACTAAAACCGGTCCAATGACTGACTAGAAGCTTTTTACCGTCGAAAAATTGCTTTTGCTTTCATATATAACATCGATTTTACGCTGCAGTTATGGTGGTCGGCGTGCTGAACGACAAAAAGGACCTCCTTTCGTCTGCCATTTTGCCTGACCAGCGCGCCGCGCCCCCATAGTTCGCCGGAGTCACGAATACACGTTTGCAAGAACAGCCTCAGGGCACTGGCCATCTTGCTCGCTTGGGGTGTGCACACCAAGCGAGCAAGATGGCGGCACCCTGAAGCCATACTTGCAAACACGTATACGCCTTCAGCTGTGAAAGGTCATATATTTATAAGAGATTGCTGGACCGTGGAAATTCTGTGAATCATTAGTGTTCTGAATAAATTTATAATGAATTATTGCAGTTCTACTTTGCACAGTTTTTGTGGCAAACGAATTGTGCTTGAGAATGAGTGTGCAAGCACATCTGCAGGTTAGGGGCATATTTATAGGTCGGACTTGGGGGTGGGTCTGCAGGGAAATTTGACATCACATACGAATGTGACATCACGGGCGATACATTGCCCATATCTATTTTGTGGACCTAATATTTGCCATTTCACCAAAAACTAAACATTTCTTCCTAAAAAAAAGCTAATTTATGTTATCTTTTCTATAAAAAAAAGTTTCCCTCGGAGCTCCCCTCCCCGTAAATCCGTTCCTGGCACAGTTTGCTTCCGAAGCATTCCGTACCGCTGCCCAGATTTCCGAAGTATGCAGACCAACCTACAGGACGTTTGTGTTGGTCCTCCAGCGATGCTGACGCACAAGGAGAAGGAGGTGGACGAACTCAAGACGAAGATCGCCGAGGTGATGGCGGTGATGCCAGCAAGCACGGCGTACCCGGCCGTGTCCCTGGACTCGGGCCTGGTGTCCTCCCTCCTGTACAGCCCCAAGTTCATCACCGTGTCCTCTCCGAACCCCCGAGCAACAACAACAACAGCTCAGCCGGTGGGGAGGACAAACTCCCGAAGTCCAACCTGGACCCCAATGCTTCCGTCTACACCCCCAAGATGGTCCCCTCCGACCACTAGCGACAGACGGACGGACTTGCCCGAAAGAAGACACACCGCTGAACCCTTCCCCCGCTCTTTCTTTTTTCTTCCCTTCTGTTCCTGCCCTTCTCCTCGCTCGTTCCGGCAACTCCCGGTTGGGAGGCGAGGGTTTTCCTCTTGTTGTGTGCATGCGTGTCTCGAGGGCATGCCCCCGCGTGTTTGTGCGTGTGCGTGCGGTTCGAAGGGAGGGGGGAGAAATGCTTCTCGACTCTCCCTCTTTCCCAAGGAAGGAGGGAGGGGAAGCAGCGACGATCACCATTTACTGTCACCATCTATCACCACCATTGCCACCACCACCACTGCTCATTGTGTTCCCTCTGTCCTCCCAAGAACCCCAAATGTCCTTCTTTTTTTTACATTTTTTGCTCTTGGGAGGCGGCTGTTTGGTTTGCATTTTGGGGTGCGCAGATTTTCGTTTCTCCTGTAATGCGAAAAGAAATCGGACAAATATTGAATGGCGCTTGGCCTGGCTTTTTGTTTTTGCACCGCTGTCCGCCGGTATCCAGCGGAGGTCGAACGAAAGCGGCACTTTGTAGAGCTTATTTTCTTCATTCCTTGCTCCCGGTTTGAAGTGCCACCTTTTAGGTTGCTGCATACATCTCTTTCGTCGGGAAAAGCAAATGCTCACCTTCGGCGGCTTCTTTCCTTCCCCTTTCATGCATCATGTGTGACTTAGTCCTTTCCTTCTTTCCTATTCGAATCCCGATTCTTGTTTGCCTGGTGGTCGTTCAAACTAGTAGTAACTTATTTTTTTTCACATCAGTCATCCACTTTTTCTTTTTCCTTGCCCCCTCCTTGAAGCACAACTGTAAATCAACCAATCAACCAGTTGAAAGGAAGGGCAAAGCTTTTTTATTATCATTATTATTATGGAAGTTTGTGCCAAGACATGGTCCCCCACTCCCTCTTTTGTTTTTTGCGTTCTCTTCTTTTAGGGGGTGGAATTCTCCTGGAGTCATTGCAAAAGTTGTGTTCAACAGTTTGTGCAAAATGAGGCACTTTATTTTTCTTTGTGCCGAGGCAGAATTAGCAGAAGCTTTCCCTCGCATGCCCCCCCATACCCTTTCCCTTTTTGCGTACTGCTTATTGCGCTCACTATCAGGGTAATGATCTCATGTCGTTGTTCCGTCACGTCTACACACAGACTCCCCCTCCAACCACACACCTTTTTTTTTCTAGTCCCGTCCTATCCTGCCTCGAGAGGTCACAGATTTTTTTTTTATTATTATTATTATTACTATTACTATGCTTGTTGTCGACGACAGGACTTGTTCGACAAGTCGGACAGCTGCAGGATCCTCCGGAAATCCGCAAGAACTCTCTCACTTCGGCAAGACGCGTCCCTTCCGACGCGAGTAATCCACACTGCTCAAAATTCGAGGCCTCAGGCCAAAGGCTTGCATTCTCGTTCTTCTCGGACCGGATGCGAAAGGCTCTTGCAGACTTCCGGACGATTTATTGACAGCAGTACGTTTTCAGACGTAGCCAGATGCCAGCATAAGCCCTGCCGGCATTTCTGTCTAATTTAAGCGACCCTTCCCAAGCCCCCTATTTGCCCCGCCAACTTAAAACGGAGAGCAAACGGGTGACGATCCAGCCGAGCTGAAGAGACGTGGCCGACGTCAGTGTGTGTGTGTGGTTTCCGTGATGCGCCCTAGAGTAATGAAAACGCGGAGGAATAAAAAAAAATGGCTTCCTCATCGAAGTTTACCTTTCGGCTGTGTTTTCTTTTCTTGCCTGCCTGTTGTCTGCTGTTGTTTTAGGTGGCGACATGAACCACGAATTACCGAGCAAGTGCCCACTCAAAATTTGGAGGTGATCGTGATCGTTAGCTTTAAGAACAAAAATGCAGAAGGAGCCATTTATGCGGAGGGCAAGTCGTCCGCGTCTTGTGGAGGAGTTGCGGTGACGTCAGAAGGACGCCAAGCTCCGATTGGCTTGGATTGAAAGGATAGTGGGTAGACCTGAATGCTAGAAGACGCCTCGAGGTCTGCCCACTATTTTTTTTCTCAATCGGCCAATAAGTGCTTGGCGTTCTGACATCGTCACAACCCCTGTGCAAGCAGACGAACTTGCGCTCCGCATAGGGTGGGCTTCGCCGCTTTGCGCCGGGGAGCTTGGAGTTACGGCTGACGAGGATCAACTGGGCTAGCAAGGTGGACTTGGAAAGCGGCACTTAGTATGCCCTTTGCAGAGTTTTCAAACACCGATAAGTGCATTGTGGTGTTATCATCGGCATTTTCACACCACCAGCCTTGCTCTTGCTGAAGAGTGGCGACTTTAGTGCGCCGCCACGCTCGCCACGTGCTCCAAATCTTACTAAGCTTTGCTGATTTAGTATTTTTGGATGATGCTCGGCAAGTTTCTAATTTGAACCATGTTTGTTTTTGCTAATTAAAAAGGGATTAACAAATATTAGTTAATTATCCGACTTATCGTGATGATTAGCTCTATATTATGTCCTGGTCGTGTAACTTGTCTGCACAGATCACATTAGCATAGCTTTCATGGCTTTTTTAAAAGCCGTCTGTAAAGCCTGAAAGAAAGCGCCCTCTACACAGATGTACTGAAGGTTTTGTGCAATCATTGCATGACCGAAGTTAAATCATCCCAGGGTAGCAGTCTTATTTCACTGGCCAAGTTTCGCCCCACAGAGAAGCAAGTCGCCTCCTATCAGGGCCAGCTAACTTTCCTATTGCTTAGAAATCGCCGACCAGTTTGCACTTTCCACTTTTCCCCCGCTTTCTCCTTTCCCCCTTCTACCCTGTCCATCGTTGCCCGTTTCTCTCCCAGGGTGACGAAAATCTTCTGCCTTGCAGAATCTCTCGTCTGGTTGTCGGCCTTTCAGTTCACATAGCCCATTTCTTTTCTTTCTATTTAAATTGGGTCAAATACTCGGTAGTTGGTGAAATTTCTGCTATTTCCATTGAACTTAATCTCTATGTGAACAGAAAGCCATAATGAAACCAATGTTGTGCATGGAGTCTTCACAGTGCAAACAAGGTAAGAGATGACATCTGCCTCATGGTGTAGGAATTTTTGAGTCGTTGCATTGCAATGACCACACGCATCTTCACAATATGATTGAAGGAAAGAATTTCAGCATAATGTGCCCTGAGTGAAGGAAGTCAAACGTAGACTACTATCAAGTTTTTAAGACACATTGATAACACAGCCTTCCATCCAAAATTATAAGTGAAAATGAGCAATTTCATGAATCTAAATGGAAAGAAAACCTCGTTTATGATGCACTTTTACCGTAAAAATTAAAAAAAAAAAAAAATTTGTGGCAGTTGGCAGTTTTGTGATTTCTAAAACCACAGAACTGATTCAAGCCTTGTGCAAGCATTCACAAAAAATAAAATCTGGCGTCGCCATAAAACTGCAAGAACATCTGTTGCACCTGTTTTTTCTGGTGCACAAATCACTCCACACTTGCTTGTTGTAGCATCATCCACTGGCATGCGATCAATGCTAAAAGAGCATCAATTAGTCTCCACATAAGCAAAACAAGATGTTGTTTATTACAAAAATATATAGTATTTTTTACATTGATGAATGTAGCCTTCTACCCCACACCATAGGATATTTACACACAGTTCATGACTAGCTTCTGAGTGGTCTGTCCCAGCCTCATGGCGTGCAGTTTTTTCTGCCACCTTGCTTCTACATTCTCAACGAACTGCTGAATGGCCTCTTGGTTCACATCCGCGGATTCTTCATGCGAAGTTTCTTTAGGCTTTTCTTGCCTCAGTTGCTGAAAATAAAATTTAAAAAAATGCTTGGTTAAAAAAGGCTTGAGGTACACCTAAGCACTTCTGATGAGTTGTGAATGCGAAAGCATGCACATCATTCTTCTCTTCCCTTATTTCGTCTGCAGCGTATTTGCGTCGACGGCAGAGCTCGTCTTTTCCTCGCCGCTCTGACCTTGGATGTTTAGTGTTACTGGCACGCTGACGGACACGCAGTGCCATGGGGTGGCAGTTGTTAAAACTGACACGCAGCAGCCAATGGGAGCCTCGTCGACGCGTGCCACCCAATGGGACCGAAGCCAAAATCCATCAGCTTTACTCCGCTCCTTTGGGATCGGGGTGCCGTTTGGCTAAGTTTTTCGCATGGTTTCATAGCTGGGAGCTGGCTTCACTTGGAGAAAGGATTTAAAGTGCCGTTTGGCGCGGCTTCAAAGCTGATGACGTCGGCTCACTCCATGGGACAGTTAATGCTTTTGCACTAAAAGAACAAAAGCCACAGCCTGGCACTTTGATAGGGTCTAATAAGAGCATATTTAATTGAAAGATAGAAGAAAATGACAGAATTCAATAAAGATTGTGGAATGCCTTGTTGCAGCTTGTTGGAATATACATATATTTAGCAGACACCTAATGTGTAGGTCATAATATCAGGTGCTGTGGCAAGATATGTTTATTATTGCTTCTCCAATTCTTATGTAGAGTGACCATCATTGTGGACAGCTTGGTAACTAGATTCACTCATTACATAAACTTAATGCTGTTCATAAAGTACCTAAAGAGTGATGGAATGAAACCAACACCTTTAACCACACATGCATCTTCAATTCTGCACACTAATCACGTTTGAGGTACAATTCCATAAAAAGGTATCTTCTTTTTACTTTACACTAAAATTTTGAAGTTGAATAAGGTCGCTATTAGAAAAGCGAACAGGGCAATGATCTGAGAAAGGAAAAAGAAAGTTAAGTATCATGGATTGTCGTGTGGCTTCACTATGCAGTCACATATAATGTGTAGCTGATCGTGCTGAGCTCACTTGCAACCGACATGCATTTGCTATAACTTTCAGAAATAAGGTGGGGCCCTGCAGTATAAAGGGGTGTCCAAACAGGATACTACAAAACGCACGACTCCGACAAATCGTGCGGATCTCCGCTTCCGGCGGTTTTTCTTTCAAGGGGGAAACGTCCCGCCGGGGGGGAACTTTCCCCGTCGTATATCCCCCTCGCTATTTGACGTGGGGAAGTTTCCCCCGGCAGATTGGGCGGAGGGAAGTTTCCCCCGCGAAGAAAAACCGCCGGAAGCGGAGCGCCGCACGATTTGCCGGAGTCGTGAGTTTTGTAGTATCCTGTTTGGACAGGCCTTAACACTTCAAGCAGTAATCTCCTGTCATGCCACAAGGTTCCAAGTAGTGTAAAACTCTTTGTTGCCATCTCAATTCTTCATTAGTTAGGACGAGAGGACATGTTCTCGTCCCCAGAAGGTTGTAAGCGTCGGTGCAATTAAAACCCTCCATTTGTTACAGAAATTTTTAAGTACCCACGAAAAGATTAGGGTTTTAGAGCATTTCCTTTCACTAGATTGACAAGACTCGACCCAGAAATGGGTGAAGAAGAGGAAGTGTGGAGCGAAATGAGGAACAGGCACCCAGATGTGAGAAATGAGTGTTGCGAGGTGAAAACTCACCTCAAGTAGGGATTCTTGCCTTTGGTACCATAGAACTGCCGCAAGCAAGTGCCATATCGAGAACTCTGGCCACAGTACTGACACAAACTCCAAGACGGAATGGCTGCTCTGCCACAGAAGGAAGTCGCTCAGGCGAATTTCTCCCGAAGTTCTGATGACCAGGTCAGGGTCTTTGCTGTTCCGGCTGTACAGTGCATGGCTAAGGGACTTTTCTGTGACGTCACTGGAAAAGTTGGGGGGACTGGATCAAAGCTACAGTCCTAAAAAGATTAACAAGGAATCTTACTCGGGACACAGAAGACCCTCTTGAACACCGGCAGCCAGTTCTTGTATTGCGTTGCACATTTCTTCCCGAGACGTGTAGGATATGCATATGTTCAGGTAACACCTGCAATAGGTACAAAGTCGTTAGTTAAAGCAGCCGTTAAACCATAGGATTACCCGAAATACCTGGTGTTGTGCTGTGTTTGTAAGACGACATCGGCAATGACTTTTTGGACTTCCACGGGCAAGTAGGACACGTTTCCAAGGACACGTACGCACAGCCCTTTTTCGTGTATCTTCTCCCTGCGTATCAAAACATGAACCTCGTGTACCCAAACGTACCCCGGAAATACGAAGAGAGTACGTAAGAGATTCCTCCATGCATGTGGAACACTTTCGCTCCGCATAAAACGTTGAAACGCGTTTTACATCTCATTTAACAGTGATTCCAGCTTCTTCAAGGCAAGCTCCATGAGGCCATCCACTTCCTCCTTGGATCGCTTGAAGTTTTCAATGCTGAATGCGTACACAGTCACTTCCGTGATTCCGAGCTCCGAGCACCAAAATAGAACCTGGAATAGTTCAAGGAACGTTAATCCGTCACGTTCGATTAAAATTACGAACATTCTAAGGTAAGGAAGACCAAACCCAACCTCGGAAAGTTTCTCAAACCCGTGCAAGTGGCCTTCGACACATTGCATGTTCTGCTTCCTTGCGAATCGCCGGTTTCCGTCCATGATTACGGCAAGGTGCGTAGGTATCTTGCCTGTCTTCAGAACACGGACGGCAGCCGCTTGTAACCATGTCAATTTTGTTTCGTGAATCCAAGACATTGCTGCCTGTAGTGTCGGTAGAAAGTGAAAACGTGGACCGATCAGGGAAACGCCGATGGCACCGGCACCACTACGGACCCTCCTTGAGAGAGTCGAAAAGGAAATCTATAAGCACTCAAGAAAGGCGTATTCATAAATTTAAAATTATGCTCACGTATACAATATGTTGGCGTCGCGTAAACAGTACGTATGAAAAGTTCAGAATGTACGAACACACCAGCTTCGGAACCAGCGATTCCAACTGGATTGGCAGTACAAACACAAATTCTCCGCACGCCAACGGCTGGTGCGGCTGTGCGGCTGGTGCATGCGAAAATGATATCACTGCGCAACGGGTAGCGCAAGCGTGACCAAAATTACAAGTAATAATTTATTTATTGAGTCTTTACGTTATATATTTTACGTTGTAAAATGTTAGTATTCTTGTTTTCACTCGGTATTTTTATTTATAAGGTGTAATACAGAAAGTGTTCGGAACTACGTTTCACATCGGCAGCACATCCGCTCGCTCGAGACATTCGGCTCAATGTCGTTGTAAAGTTACCATCTTTATTTTGCCTTCGGTGTAAGCACTTTGTAGCGCTTCTGGATTGTTTTGTACTGTCTAGAGTCATGGAGTAATTGTTATTGGGTCCGAACAACGATGTCGACAGGTACCGTCGACAAGGGGACGCAGGAACTCCTCGAAAAAGGTGCTGTGACATAGCGTTTCTGCCGAACAAAAGTTTGACCCACTGCGATGCGTTCAGAGCGGTGGGAACGGTGCTTGATTCTGGGTCGATTTGCTTGCAGAGTTGTACTTCCTAATATCGAAGTTCTTAAGCAGTGGACCCTGTAAGCAAGCTGGCGAGGTAATGGACTCGATTGCCTGTAATCCGTTTAAGCCTAGGAAAGCGTAAAGTTGACCAAATCGTACGTTTTGCAGGCTCTCAAGCGAGAGATCGAGGAACACCATGTAAGTGAAGTTTGCTCCTGGACAGAACCTCGTGTGTAGCACGTGGCTAGTAGTAATCAAAACATTGCTCCTTAGTGTCATACGGTATGCTCAGATTGATTCATTGATGCTACAGTGGGTTTGTCTGTCTAAGCCTAATTTCGAAAAATGCTTCTAGCTGTTGCCGAAACGGATTGATTGGCTCGGAAATGAACATCATCGAAGTTTTTCGGAACTGGTGAGTGTTTTGATCGTATTCTTGGTCGGAGTTTGCGTGGCGGCATTTTTGCGTTGTAGCCCGCGGGCATGTATGTGGAGGTTTCCTGCAACGGCACTTTCTCTCCGTCTTGAATTTGCCAGTTTCGGCCGCGTTCGTGACAATAACAACATTTTTGAGGAAAAAAAAAGTAAAAATAAAATTGACTACCCCTCCGTTGATGAATTCCGATTCTCCGGAGCCCCCCTTTTTATCCCCTTTTGTTTCCTTCCTCTAATCTGACACCTATTGGCCAATGAGCGACGAGCTTTCCAGGGCCAGCCAATCAGAGGGACGCTTGCAAAATGGACGGCTGTCCGTTGCGCCCTCTTTTGGCGTTGGCCGCTCTTGGTGGTGGTCGTCATGGGAACCTTTCCGCGTCGATACAGCTTTTATCTGTTCTCTTGTGGGTGCGTTCTTGGGTGCACTCCGCGCTTTGAACTTTGCGGTCGTTGAAACCCGTACTTCTAGTTTGTATTGTGCACATTTGTCGGAGATCGAATCAATTCTTTCTGGAGTTGTTTGGCGAGCCGTATCATAAACGGGCTCCTTGACCAGCTATGATTACTGGAGACGCTGCTTCATATCGTACCACACGGGCTCGGATCGGCTTTCAAGTTTTTGTACCACGTAGTGACAAATACTCGCACAGGCACTACGTGAAAATTTACATGAATTTTCTTTCGCCCGTGTAGTGCTCGAAAAAAAACCCATACCTTGCAGGCTTATTGCTCGGCTAGTAATCTCGGTATCACTTTTTTTTTATTGTTTATCTTTTGCTTTGGTAACTGGCGACTGGAATGATATCTGAAAAAAAAAAAAAAAAAAAGACAATTAGCTGGGGGGTGGGGGTAGTTTGGAAATCAACCCCCCCTCCCCCCAACTAAAAAGAAAATCGTTATTATTATTATTATTTTTTTTTTAAAGTATGGGTAGGCAAATATTGAATATTTACCGAAATGTTCCAGCCAACCGGGGGTTGGGGACGGCCGTGTCCATAAACTATACAGTAGAAAAAAAAATTGTGAGCACCAGCAGAGGCTTTATTTGACATTTCAAGCAGAACCTCTCTTCGCTTAAAAAGGAGCAGGTTCTGCTCGAAGCGTCGAATGAAACCTCTATTGCTGCTCACACTTCTTTCTATGCCTGATACTCTCGTGGTGAAGCATTGCTTATTAACACTTTGAAACACTTTGGAAAAAAATGGAACAAACCCCCCCCCCCCCCTTTTTTTTAAAATAATTTCTGGCTATGCCACTGATGACCGCTCATTCTTGAGAACAGAACCTCGATGACTGCATGACTTTTTGTTACTAGAAATGTTGATATTAGTGCAACCAGTGGAATATATGTCATAACAAGGCTACTGTTTTGTTTTATTTCTTGGCAGTCACAATTTATATTGAAGGGGTCACTGTATTTCAGTGACTGACACTCAGTGACCCCACCAAAATGAAAGAAAAAGAATGGTAGCTGAATGACATCAAAATTAAGTTGCAAAAAGATTGAGAATTAGTATACTTTTACAATGTGTCGTCGCATTAGGACATCTTGCTGTAATAACAGTAGCAGAAATAATAAGATCTGCTGGAGCAGCAGTGCTTGGGTCAGAGACAAAATTGTTTGCTTTTCATTTTTTATCTGTAATTTTGAACTTATTTTTTCAGCAATACTGAGAATGCTTTCTTTTTCCGCCTTATTGTCGTTTTGTCAGGAATTCGACATTGTTCACAGCTTTTACTGGTGTTGACCTAGAATTTTGAGTTTTCGAGGTCCTAGCTTTTAAGCTCGCACACTTTTTGCTCGTTGTCTTCCAACTTCATTAAAAAAAAGGAAAAAAAAACTTTTTGAGAATGTTTGTAAAGGTTGCTCTACATGTCTGCAGCTTTGACAATCAGCTTTGACAATCCAGTCTTTTTCCTATTTACAAAATTGTGATACTGAGGAATGCATGAAGGGGACTCACACACATTTGTCTTTTATGTGCTCCGCATTTGAGAAGTATAACCTAACTGAAAACTTGTCGCAAAATTTTCGATAGCCACGATTTAGTATGTATACCGTAGAATACCGCGCATCCACCCATACCACACTAAGCGCCCATACCCAAATTTGTAAGATCTGAGAAAATATGCACAGTACATTGATACGTAAAATTGATGACCGGACAAGCGCCCATCCCCCGTTTTTCGCGATTATCTCTAAATGTTGAGTGGGCGCTTGCCCGGTATTTTACGGTATTTCCTTTTTTTCCTTTATTTTAGTGTTATTTCCACGCTGTGTTTGTTGTCCCTGTGCTGCATAGGCCGTCCAGGACGTATCGAGTTGTTCCGTACAGCTTCTTTTCTTGATTACCACCATCTGACTATAATAGAAAATGAACCCGTTTTTATTAATATTTTGTAATTATTATGAATAGCTTGCTCGTTCTAAGTGTTGTTACAATAACTTTTCTCTCTCTCTCATTTTCCCATAAAAGGAATCGTCCAACTTTCACATACCCAACGACTACCTGCTAAGGATATGTTCAAGAATAGGACCCCTGCTGGACCAGCTGATCCCCTCAGGGGTCACTGGTTCAAGGTCTCTGTTGGGGTCTGGCAGCTACTCTCTGCTCAGGCAGCAGTCAAGTAAGTGCCTCCCCTCACGGAGTGACAACCTGAAACATTAATCCAGACTCTGCCCCCTTATTGTTGAGAAGGTTACAAGAAATATGAATTTGGCATTGCAATTGGCTGTTGTATTCTAACAGTTTGAAGTGTTAGAATGTAGAGGTATGCTATAGACTTTTAGTAGATCGTTCTGATACCTCCGATAACGATACTCTATAACGAAACAATGCATGCGCAAAGTATACATAGAGTATACGGTATAATTGTGGGAGCTTTCGGACCGATCTAAAACTTTCTGCTGTTAGTGTGTTACCATTAGCTTGGGTACAATCTGGATTTGTATTACATTCCACCCTGCCTCTCTTTTTTTTTTACCTTTTTATTTGGGAACAACGCTGTGGATGTCTAGTATTGTTACTAAGTTTGAACTCTCCCGCTTAAGTCACTTTTTATTTATTTGTAATTTTGTGACCACTTGAAAATATTGTGATCTCACAGCTATGGGCAGTCTTCTAAGAGACCTAATGATAAGGTCATAGTGTCGACAAGAGCCCTTTCGACCCACTTTTGTGTCTTATTTGGATTTGTGCTGTTGTTTCATTAAAGATTTTAATTTTTTTTTCTTTTCTGTGTACAGAAGTGAGGAGGTTACGCAAGACTGCAGATGTGGCGGCCAGGCTCCATGGGTCACCGCCATGTTTTCCCCATGGGGTCACCGCACCAAGTGTGGGTGAGTCGAGACCCACCTTGACCTAAACTCTATCGTTGGACTTGTTGACTTCCTCAGTATGGTGCCATCGTAACAGTTGGTGGCCAAGTTTGATCCCAATCCCTTTACTGACGAATGTCTGCTTGGTGCACGCAGCGCTGGTGCTTCAAGGCCGAGCCCTGAGCGGGCTTCCCAACTGCTCCCAGCAGCTGTCCACCAAGTTCTTCTCCAAGGCACAGCTGTTCCGGCGCCTTTTGGGTCACTTGTCCTCAGTCTACTGTGTCCTCTTCGATCGGAGTGGACACTACATCTTCACAGTGAGTTGAATGTTATTTGTCTTTGGGGCCAAAAAGAAAGGCAGATATCACTATGGCGGTGGTTGTTGAACTTACCTATCGCCCTTCGCCCATCGTCGAGCGACTGGTGTCGCCCTTTTGTGCCCCTTCGCGGGGTTGGGCTGGTGTCGGGCTCTGTGGGGTCCTTTCTCCCTGTTGGTCCTCCTTGGGTCGTTCTCTTGGTGAGGCTCAGTTTCTTCTCATTCAGTTCTTAATTGGCTTTTTGGTGAAATTTCTACTTTATCCAAGGATCCAATTTATTTATATTGAATTGGCTTTAATATCGGTTGTGCCTACCCAGGTGGTACCAATCGAGAATCTTATAATTTTCATTCTTTTAACTTCCTCACCTTAACAAGTGTCTTTGGTTTCGTTCTGTCACAAAAAACCACATCGCCGAACACTCATTTTCCGCCCAAAGGTAGCACTGGAGGTCCAAGCCAGATGCCGAAGTTTCAGCACGAACCGTTATCTCATTCAAAAGTTGTAAGGGATTTTCTGCAAAATTCAAAGGAAAAATGGGGGCACATTTTTACATGTTTTTGGCTTCTGGTGCCATAGAGCTCCATGCATTCGAGAGCTCCGTTGACCGTTATTTTCCCACTGAAATTTTTAAAAAATCACTTACCATATTTTCGCAATTTAAGCCCCCCCCACACACACACACACACTTTCAAACAATTGCCTGAGCCAAGGCGATTATCGTGTCTTCGTTAAAGCGTGAGATCCATGCCATCCTCACGAGAAAATGTGATCTTAAACATATTTTATCTTTTAAGTATAGGACCAGGGAATAACTGTAATATTTATTTATTTGGCAGTGCCAGTTCTGATATTTTACACCTGTAACAGCTGATAAAAAAACAGGAATGACTATGCTTATTTCGAGCCTTCATGACCATATCTCTTGGCCTGACGCCGATGTAGCGCGCTTTTTCATTAAACCGAAACCAAAAACAGTTAAGCATGTTCAAGCTCGTTTGGGCCTCCAGTGAGGGTGCTCCCTCCCCTCGAGGTAGAATAGAATCGTCCAGAGTGCACGCAGTGCCACGCCGCTGTCTCGGCCATGCGCTTCCAGTGGGTCTTTCATATTGCAGGAGACTGTATGTACGTTCAAGGAGGACCTCGGGACATTAGGGAATGTTTTAGCTATCTGCTACAGGCTGTTTCTCATACTCCATTTGATTTCGTCTTTTGCTACTTGACAAAAGCGTGAAGTTTCAATTCTATGCAAGTCAAGATATGTGTGACATTTCAGAAATTTGCTCCTGTCATGACAGAAGCTGATCTGCCATCCAATTATTCAATGCATTTGTGCAGGGGGCAGATGACCTTCTGGTCAAAATCTGGAGCGCCTGCGACGGACGTCTGCTCGTGACGCTTCGCGGCCACTCGGCCGAGATCACAGACCTGGCCGTGAGTCCAGACAACGGACTGCTGGCTTCGGGCAGCTGCGACAAAGTGATCCGCGTCTGGTGCCTCCAGACCCTGGCCCCTGTGGCTGTGCTGCTGGGCCATACTGCCATGGTCACCTCTCTCAGGGTGAGATGCTACTTTGCTTATTGTTTGCTTTTCAGGCTGCTTATAAAGGCTAAGCATGATGCTCGCTTTCATTTTAGGTTTTGTAAATTATTGGACACTAACGCCTGTCAGACCCTAGTGTTTCAATTTGACGAACTAAGAGGGCTCTATAGAAAGCTGGCATCTCGCTGTGCCTGACATTAGAATGTCATGGGTGTTCCCTCATTCCAGCCTAATTAAGTTTGCGAGATGTGGAATACATAAAAGTGAATTAATTTATGGTGCTCATGCAGTGGCACTCAAGAGGAGATTTTTCGTCTCGTTTACCTTAGAAATAAGTATGATCTGAGAAAGTTAGATAGATAAGGAGTTATTTGAAGTGACTGTTTTACCAACATTTGAAACTTAGTCTTGAAATTAGTCTATCCCTAGCCAGACTGATCTCTGTCGAAGATGTCTGCATTTAACTCTTTTGTGTCTCAACTCTGATGTGAAAAGGTCTACCTAATGATATAGGCATAGTGAACTTGTATACTACGATAAAACATTTCTTAAAAGCACATGTCAATGAATACACTAATAGAAGCAGTTATACTGACTCAGTCTTTCTTTTAACGCAGAATGTGTTTTATCAGCTGGTTTCCATGGAGTTCTGTAACGTTTGGCTGTAGCAGCCGGCATTACGCCCATTGGAAACTACATAAAAAGACTTCAGTCCCTCGGCAGAATTTGAACCGGCCACCTTAAGATTGTGAGCCCAGTGCTTTGCCGACTGAGCTATCCAGGCTTCGTGGTTTGGACCACGCATAGAGCGATGAGCTCATTCGTGCGGCACATGGAGGAGCTCGTGTGCTTTGCGGCGTTTCCAGTCATGTGGCATGTGTCACGGCATGTGTCAGAAATGAAAGCGGACCTTCGGTAAGGGGGTGTCGTTTCTTCCCTGGAAGGCTGCTCGCACATTCTGTGCTTCTCAGTCTTTGTTAGCATGATCAAGCTTGTATATCTTTTTAATATCTGCTGCATTAGCATACAGAGCAAGCAGCCTTGAACTGTCTCTTTTTTTGTTGAAGTTTTTGCACTTTTTTGTTTTTGTTTTAGTTTTGTCCTTATCCAAGAGGTGAAAGACAGTTCTTGGTGTCAACGGGAAACGATGGCTGTGTCTGTTTTGGGACTACTCCAGCAGCAGGAAAAGCTTCAAGTAAGCTGTTTAATCTAGCTGTGTTCTCTTTTTCTTTTTTTCTAGCTGCTAAGTTTTTTCCCTCATGTATAAAACATGCATGCTGAGTTAGTGCTTTCCAAACTGAGTGACATGTTTTTTGTTTGTTTTTTCACAGCTCAAAACCCTTGAAGTTTACAGAAAGGAATAGAGCTGGTGCTCAAATGATCTGCTCTTCCTTCAGTCCAGGTTTGTCTTGTTGTTTGTCCACTGTAATATACTCACTTTGTAAACCCTGTAAAGGAAACTGCTGCTATATCAGTAGCAGTACATCAAGACCAACTTAGTAGCTTTTCCACAGCTGGGTTTTAACCTACTCAGTATCATACACCAACCTGGTTTTTCTATGCTACTGTGTTAGTCTACGAAAGCTGCATTGTGAGCTGGTTGCTTCTGGAAACCGGTCCCAGTGTATACTTGGACTTACGGAGTGAAAGAGCCTCCAATACTAGCAGCTTTGTAGGAAGATCATATGCACTCAAGCCAGTTACAACCATACTGGTAAAACAAACAAACATGAAGAACCTCTCACATTGTGGATGTGTAACTGAAAGTTTGAAGCTGTTTTACTGCTAAAAGTGTCTGTAGAGCAGTCTTTTAGCCCCTTTGAGCTTTTTATGCTACTAGTGCTAGCAATTAAAAATGAAAGCTAAGATAACCAATAGGTTGATGAGTTGTGATGCATATGGTCCAATCTTTTACTTTGACAGGTGGTGCATTCCTGGCCACTGGGAGTACAGATCACGTCGTCAGAGTGTATCATGTCCTGGCTCCTTCAGGACCAGAACGGATTGCTGAACTCGAGGCTCATGCGGTATGCAACCGTGGTTCTACATTTCTTTTTTTTGCGTTTTGTGTAGACTTGATTAGAGATAGGAATCTGCCAAAAATTCTTTGCTTGTTAGCAAGTTACGCAACTAGTACGTCTTTGCAAGGTTGCTTAGGCAACGGTTTACCGAATAAGTGACATGTGACTGCTGACCTTTAAGCGCTCACATTTGCAAAGGCAATTTCAATCTTTGTAAGTTGTCATGAGCATCTCGGTCTGGGCTGTGCATGTTTTTTCTCTACAGTGATTCTGCTTTTGTATCTACCACAGACATAAAGCCCAGGTGCACTATACTCCCTTCCAGCACAATTTGGCCGAGGGCAAAGTTACGGCCCCTGTCAGCCAGTCAGAGTGGTGCAACGAACTACGTGACTGCTCATTACAGGAGGAGTGCACTCCCACAGTTCGCTGCCACGTGTGTCGCTCTGACGATCTGGTTAGCTCGATAAGGCTTTTGTCATTCACCAAGTTATGCTGAAACAGTATAGTGCCCAGCACAATAATGAACTAAGGGGCGATGCGACAGTCTTAACTTCGAAAGAAATGGCAGTTTTAAATTTTTGCATTGTTTATCTTACCAGAAGGGATAGAGAAACCGCCTCATTCTTTTAAAATATTGCGATTCCGTTGCTTAATAGCAAAGCAAAGAAGGGGAATATTTTGCGATTTGCAGCCGCGGAGTGGCGGCCATCGGAACTAAGGCATGACGAGCAATGGGGATAATGTATCAAGTTGGCAAGATGTGCCATTATGTGCTCAATTCGATGCCATGTTTTATAAATATTGTTTCAACATGAGTAAATGAGTCAAAAACCTTGCATCATCAACAAAGTTATTCTATGTTTAGTATTAGTAGCACCATCTGCCCGAGGTGAAAAAACTATTCTCCTTCGAACGGTTGCTACCACGTCGGTTGTAATTGGTTTTCATTTCTTTAATCCAAACGTGACAGGGAACAACTACCACAATTGTTTGACCGAAGTCCAAACATTGTTGCACGTCCCCTTTAAAGAACCGGTTCAATTGGTATTACCTGAATACGTGTTGTTAGTCCAATCAGCTGGTACACCGTCGATAGCGGCAAGTCGTTCAAGATTGACCCTCTTGGCCTCCAGGACCAGGTGGACAGCCTGCAGTTTGCCAACAACAGCTGCCGCTTTGTGAGTGGTTCCAAGGATGGGACGGCCAACGTTTGGACGTTTGAGAGGCAGCAGTGGAGGTCTATCACCCTGCGCATGGCCACCAAGCTGGTCGGGTGAGCGCTCCCTTTCTTTCTCGCCCAACGGGGGATAGTGCTCGGTCTTGCTTGACTCAGAAACATCTGCCCGTGCCCTTTAGGTCCGAGGAGCAGCTCGAAGAGGACCCCAAGCAGAAGCTGAAGGTGACCATGGTGGGGGTGGAGCCACGACGACCATATGGTGATGACGGCTGTCAACGATCACTCCATCAAAGTGTGGGACTCCCATGCAGGCAAGCTCAAGCACACTCTTCTTGTAAGTTCCCCGCTTTTTTCTTTCTCAGGTGGGAAGCTGCCGTTTGCAGTCGCAGCAGTGTCATGTCGCATTGCGTCGTGCCGGCGGACCTAAATTCAGCCCTACCCGAGGTTGATTTTAGGGAGCTGCGCTTCCCGAGCTCATTCGTGAAGCAGTAGCTTGCTCGAGCAACATTTCTCACGCAATAATTTTATGCTCCAAATGTACATACTGCGTACATGTCTTTTCTACCTGGTCAGAGCATGTGTAGAAAAGGTAGTGTTTCCAGCAGCTAAGCTCGTTCGGCATAAGACGGTTCTGCTGCATTGCCACTGTGAATGGCACACCCCTTTTATTATGAGTGTTCTTCCTCCTTCCAGGTCAGGAGATGATGTCGTCGTCCCTTATTATTTTTACTTGAACCTTAAGTAGAGTTGGGAGTTTTCAACAGCAACAAGGCATGTAGTTGGGCTAGTTGGTGGCATATATTGTTTTGTGGGAACAGTGCAAAAAAGATGTAGAGAACGAAGAAACACACAGACAGGGCCCTGTCTGTTGCCCTTCTAGATGATGAGTCAGATTTCATTAAAAAGTGTGGCAGGTTTGTGTGACAGCGTGTGGGCGTGGCTGATGCCGAATGTTATCGGTTTGCTTTGTTTGGTCTCTTCCCTTCCTCCTGTGTGTTTATTTCTCTTTCTTTGTAGAGCAATAAACTTAAGTTGTAAGTCAGCACCCTGTCTGTGTGTTTCTTCGTACTGGTGCTACGTCTTTTTTGCGCTTGTTCCCACCAAACAGTTTTCAACAGGTTAAGGAACGTGCAAGTGTGGATCGGCCACTTATGTGCGGGCACCCACCTGGGCTAATTTAAATTGCTTGTTTATTCTTTGTTGCAGCGCGATTAAGCATTGATCTTTAATTCTGCCACAATTATGCCGTCATGTTTATGCACACTCTACCAGCATTTCCCAGTTTAAAGTGATGGTGATGAGGTTCTGGAGGCCTTGAGCGACCACTTTCAAGGTCCCCCTCGTTTCGCCTCTTCCCTAGGGCCACGAGGACGAGGTGTTTGTACTAGAGAGCCACCCAGTTGACAGCCGGGTGCTTCTCAGTGGTGGTCACGACGGGAGAATCATCATCTGGGACCTCGCCATGGGCTGCTCCATCCGAAGCTTCTTCAACATGGTGCATACTTGTCCCTCATTTCTTTTGCTGGTTACTGCCGCAAAGTTCCGGCAAAACGCCTACCCCCGAGAAATAGCCCATTCCATTTTTTCGTTAAATATCTGTGATATTAAAATTCTGAAACATCGCCCACCTCCCTGTTTCGTCGGACGTCACGTGATGTCCAACGGGAATCGCAACGGCCACGCGATCTGCTGTACCAGTACGTCTGATAAGTGAGTTATAACGGGTTCCTGCGTTTTTGTCCATGATCTGCGCGCGCGATATAGACTCCGTAATGCGCGAGTTGTTCCAGCGTGCATATTGCATCGTGAAATGCGAATCTGCTGCGGTATTTGTTGCCATGACATGAGAGTTTGTAGCGGATTCTCGCATTTTTGTCCACGACCTGTGCGCACGTGATATCGATTCTCCAGCAACACGAAGTTGATCCCAGGTGTGTATTGCATCGTGAAATGCGATTCTGCTGCGCTCTGCAATCTGCAGTATTCGTTCCCTTGACGTACGAATTTGTAGCGGATTCCCCGCGTTTTGTCCGCAATTGGCGCACGCGATATCGGTGACCATGACAGGCAAGTTTGTAGCAGGTTCCTGCTGGTTTATTGCAACATAAAACTTGAACCTGCTGTGTCCAGCGATTTCCGGTATCCGTTCCTGTGAGGTGCAAGTTCTCGGATGTGTTTCTGCAGGTCCATCGCACAATAAAACGCGAATCTGCTGCGTTTGAAACTTGCGGTATTTTTCCCCGTGACACAGGAGTTCATAGCAAATCCCCATGTGTCTGTTGCACCGTGAAATGCGAGTTTGCGGTGTCCGCAATCTGGAGTATCAGTTGCTGCGTCACGTGGTTTGTAGTGCGTTCCCCAGTGTTTATCATTAGTTTTTGAAGAATTTTTTTCTTTGGCATCCCCAAAGATAGCCTACCCCATGTTTTTCCCCATTTATCTCTTCATTCTGGGTGGGCATTCTTTCGGAACTTTAGGGTAGGTGGGTCACTGACTGACGACCACTTTTTACTTTCACAGATTGAAGGGCAAGGACACGGGGCTGTGTTTGACTGCAAGTTTTCACCAGACGGCCTGCTGTTCGCCTTCGACGGACTCTCACGGGCACATCAGTGTCTTTGGCTATGGGTCGAGTGACCCTTACAAGAAGGCAAGCCAGTCCTTGCATGTTTGTTTGCTCTATCATTTGTGAGAATTTAAAAAGGGCAGTTTAGCCCTTCATTCACACTGTCTCCTGTCTCAAGTTGCGTTAATGCATCGTCGTACAGGAACCATCACAAGCTAAATATTTAATACATTTGTTCATATGTTTGATCTTTTGTATGATATTGTCTGTTAAAACATTCATTAGTTCCTTTTTCACCGTTTTTCCATTGTTGTGGCTCGTTTTGTCCAGAACACTGGAGACCAGGCGTCAAACCAACAGCTGTTGACTTTTTTTCTGCCTCCTGGCATTTTGCTTGAACTGTGTGGAGGTAAAAATAAAAATATTTGATTGATATACTTTTTTTTTCTCAAACCATTGAAAGTTGCCAACTCATTGCCTATAAGCATTTATTCATTTCTCTCCAAAAGAATTTCCGACCGTCGTCGATTGTTTTTGTACCGATATTGTCCGTTCCCTGTTTACCCCCACCCAAGCAATAGCCCCAGGGGGGCTGCGGTATGTATGGCACAAATGAACTGGCCGGTCCCCTGCAGGTTCCGGACGAGCAGTTCTTTCCACAGACTACCGTCCGCTAATCCGGGACTCCCAGCAGCACGTGCTGGACGAGCAGACGCAGTGCGCGCCACACCTGATGCCGCCCCCGTTCCTGGTGGACATTGGGACGGAAACCCGTACCCACCAGCCCTCCAGCGCCTGGTGCCCGGCAGGGACGCTGCCACGACTCCCAGCTTGTGCCCTACGTGGCGGTTCTGTGCTCGGTGAGCTTGACCACCTTTCTCCTTTCTGTGGCGTCCTTTAAGAGGCAACTCCGGGCAATATTTTCGTATTTGGGATTACAACTGTTTTTCAGCTCAGTCAGTCTCCCTGAATTACAAGAGTGTATATACAGTCACCGACTGATTTTTCTGACTCGGAGTGGACCCCCGAATTGTCCGAATAATCAACCGCTCCGAAAAATCGGATTTCAGCCAAATTATCACATTAGTGCGCATATTTCGCTGTGTGTTGGCCTCTTTCCAGTTGCTTGATGTTGAGTTTGAGTTCTCGTGCAACTTCCGTATTATATTGTTCTTTTTTCACTTGTTTGTTTATCTGTTTAATCATGGTGCTGCACTTTGTTAGCGCAAACAGCGAAATTGAATTTGGCGCCATTTGGCACTATTTGGAGACAATTTTTAGTCCACCAAGTTCGTTTCAATACCAGGCCTATCGGCAAAAAACTTTCGCGCTCAAAGACCACAAGAACAACGAACGGCCGATCTTGTCATGGTCGCACCTGAAAAACACGGACCACGAGAACAACTGGAAGAACCATAAGAATGGGCAGACGGCGGCCATGTTGGCTATAGGCGGAACCGGAAAACCAGACTATAGCCTCAACCCAGCTTGTTTATTGCGTAGGACGTGGTATCGAGGCTACAGGGCTGAAATCAAAATAACTAGGGTTGTGCGAATATTCGAAATTTCGAATAGTAGTTCCGAATAATACACTATTCGATATTCGCTTCGAGAAGAACTGCACTATTCGCGTTTTTCGAAGTGTTGATTGCGGTAGGTTCGCCCCGTTGAGTGCGCTTCTTGCCAAGCATCGGTGCGCTGCGGAGAAGCAATACCCGCGGAAGCGAGCTCCACGGGTGTTGCTTCTCCGCAGCGCACCGGTGCTGGTAAGAAGCGCACTCAATGGGGTAACACGCCGCGATAAACACTTGGAAAAGTATGAATATCGTAATTGCGTGCTTGGAAGTAAAGCATACATTCAAAGCGGGATGGTGCACCTGTGCCGACTGTATGTGAAAATAAATTAAAACTTTGTGAATGTGTATATCTACATTGCAGTAAAAGGTTTAAAATTAAACTGTTATGCAAGAGTATGCTATGTTAGGCAGAGATGCCGTTACAACCTGCGTTCATCATGCACGATTCATTCTTTTTTAACTCGAGATTAAAGAAAGAATATTTTATATAGCAAGATTTGTAAATTAACACCATTGGGTATAGTTGGCCATCTCTACAGCATTCATTTTATGTCAAATCCGTCGTTTACTTGCTATCCGAAGACACCAGACCTTCTGAGGTCACAGTTCATAAATATAGATAGATTCAACTTAGCTTATAAATGAACAAGTGGAACAACCTTCACAAGTTTAGCTGGGTTTTTGTCTAAGCATTATGGAATGGTAGTGAAAGGCGTGGAAAAACTATTCGGTATTCGAATCGAAAATATTCGGCCAAAACCACTATTCGCTTCGAATTCGCTTCGAACTCAAAATCCACTATTCGCACAAGACTAAAAATAACCAAAATGGCGGCGACTAAGCTCGCAGCGCTGTCGCGGCGGCTGTTTTGTGGCTTTAGACTGAGGAAATCGCGCAAATTATGTCGTACATATCGAGCAATGAGCTTTATGGCGTCCGAAATTTCAGTCAGTGTTATACATTTACTCTATGGGGTGAGTGACGGTCCGGCGAAAACGTCCGAATAATCAAACTCATCTGAAAAATCGTCGTCCAAAAATCGGTCGGCGACTGTATATATAAATATCTTTTTTTCTCCAATATTGCATGTAGTTTTATAGATATCACCGCTCAAAGTTTGGTTTCGGGCGTCTACGGCAAAACTGAAACTATTTGCTAGGAGGAATGGCAACACTGATAATCAGCTGTGCGGCCGCGACATGACGTCACCGTGGTGCTGCAGCACGCAGTACAACGTGCAGAATCAACTGCGGCTCCACCGCAATGGGACGTCACTGAGATGCTGCGGCCAGTGTTCCTTGACTAAAAAGCTCACCTGCTTGACACCCGCTAAATATCAGCTGGTCGCATCTTTAAATCGGTTTTAGTGGAGTATGTGGCTTCACTCTGACGCAGTATTACTGCTTTGATCATATATTGTGCCACTAAAGCGATACCAGTAATTTATATTGCTTTCATTTTCGACCTCAGTTGTCCTTTTGCCCTTTAAGTGTTCTTAGTCTGTTGCAACTTAAGCGTGTCGTTCATATCTAATAAACTCCGAGACACAGAGAATGTGTTCCGAATTAGCTGGGCACGTGCCGTGTTTGTGTGTGTGTGAAGTCACGTGACTTTTACGTCAAGGTCAGGTGTCGCGTAACATCACAATGTCACGTGGCATTGTGATATCGCACAATATCTCGGACACCCTGACATTGAGGTCATACGTGCAATAGAGCCCCCCGTCGAGCTCTATTGCTTTTTTTATGGCCTCGATCCGCGTGTCGGTCGAGCGAAATGTGTGGCTTTTCTAGAGCACATGCATGGGTGCATTGTTCGGTATAGCTAAACCAAACTGATTGTCTGCCAAAATAATTGAGGGCGGGTGTACTTTTACCTTTAAACTGAACAATATCGCTTTAAGGGGGGACGCTACCTTGAATTGCACCTTTTTTACAAAAAATGCATATTCAGAACTGCAGAGTTTTGGCATGTATGGATAACAAGGAACACTCTGACAAAGTCTTGTCAATGTGCACTGACAAACAATGTCAAAATTAATTATTCTCTTATATGTTGGTGAGGCGTGCTGCACTGCGTAGCACTCCGTCATCCAAAAGTGAGAACAGCTGAAAGCAATGTCAGTATATCAGAAGATGTTTGAGGAAGACATCACCTACACTGCTGAAAAGAATTTCTGACATTTAAGATGCAAAAAGAAATTTTAATACGTCATCTTGAAACTTTAAGAGCATTTATCTCAGCTTCACTTTTCGGCACCAAATCCCACCTTAAAAAACTATTGTTTCAGTATGAAGCTACCGTGAAACCTAATATTTGCAGATTATATGCCGAAATTTTATCAAGCCGGTTGCTATGAACTTAGATTTTGCATTTTTATGTTCCTTTATTATGAAAAAACTGTTTGCAAACCTTGGCAAATGTAAAAAAAAATAGTAATTTCATAAATTTCTTTTTACCTGAAAAATGCATATTTTCTGAAATTTATTTTCATAGTATAGTAACCAGCAACAAGTATTTCAGTATGCATTCCACCAGAAAAATATGTGGTGATCAACAGCATTTCTCAAAGATAGATTCATTGAGCAGATTCCATGCAAAGCTATGCTTTACTTCGTTTGGGAGGGTATAGAACCTCATAAAATTGGTTCACAGGGCTGAAACTTTGCATGCCCTCCTTCTATATGGCTGCAAACACCACCAGCACATTTCACGCAGATTAAGTGAGCGGTTCAGAAGTAGACATGCCCAGGTAGTGTCCCCCCTTAATGTTTGACCACTAAGCTAGCGATAGACCCATCCGTTTTCCTTCATTTTTTTCCCCCAGTTTTATTATTGTGCCACGCAGATTATTGTTGATCTTCCCCGAGTCAAGCATATTCTCGAGTTCATAGCTATCCTGTTCTTTGGTAGGAAACGACACAAAGCGTCTCCGAAGTACCACGGCCTGCCCTCGTTGCTTGCAGGCGAGTCGGAGATTCTGGAGCCCGTGCGTCCCTTGGAGAACCAAGGACCTGAAGAGCGTCCCGTGATCGACGAGATGATCCAGCGCCTCCAGCAGCAGCAGGACCACAGGCTGGGAGGCTCGAAGTGGGCAGCAATCGCCCCCTCGGGCCTCGCAAGCCGCCCGGCTGCCTTCCGGTGAGGGACACCACATTGCAGACGGGGCTTGCGCTCTCTCGGTGGCACGCCGTGTCTCATCATGGCACCGTGCGACGTCAGTGTCACAGGTCCAACAAGTTCAGCGGGGCGCGAGTCTTGAGCTTTAATGCGGCAGTGTAACTGTCTGCAGCAGTATTTGGTGTCTTGGCCGCTGCCGTAGTGCACCTGCGGGACATGGCGAGGAACCGGGAATTTTTTAGAAGCATTGGATTCGTATTTTAAATCATGCAGCACCTCACAAATACAGTTGCCAATCGTTTCTTCTTTTTTTTTTTTTTTTTTTGTGAACAGTGCCTTTTTAGTTTACGCCTGCACGCCTTGCTTCAAGGTTAGCCTTCGTTTGAGTTTGGCCACTTTCTATTAGCTTGAGAACCGCTGCCTTCTTTTCTAGCGTTACGGTCGAGTACTTTCCGCACTTCTTGCGACACTTCGCGACAGCGGAAGAACAGATGGGGGCCATGGAAGTCCAAGCCAGCGTAGTCCGAAAACACGATTAACCGAGACGAGATGAGATGCGCAAGGTCCACGACTGCAGAATGGCAAATAAACAAACCAAAATGGTAATGAAAATGATAATAAGGACACGCAGCTAGAGAAAAAAGAAAAAAAGCTATAGCATAGTGTCACCTAGCGGTAGGACTTAGCAGCACTCAAGTAGCGCTGCCAAACCAAGCCAATCCATGTGCAGTATAGAATCTATAATGGCAACTTCTCTGTGGTGTTTCGCCGCTGATCGCTCGCAACGATTTTGTCCGACTTCAAGCAGTCCGAAACATCGGGCGTGAATTATGCGCTATTTCTGTTGGGTAGGCTACGGTCCCTCCCTTCGGGTCCGAAATATTGAAAAAGTCGGAATTATCGGCGTCTGAAAAATCGGTCGGCGACTGTACTCGCATGTGGTTTGCCCCACGCAGGCCACTCGCCAGGCCACCACAGCCGGGTGGGCATGCTGCGCACGGGTGACGTGGAAGGGGTGCGCCAGTCCCTGGGCCACTGGCAGTCCCGGGAGCCCCCGCGGCGCCCCAGGAGGCGGGGCCCAGCCAGGCGCCCCCGCCCCCAGCCAGCGTGGGGCGGAGCCTGCTGTGCCACTCCCTCACGGCCGGCCTCGTCTCGGGGGCCCTCAGGAGGGCGGCCGAAATGGCCGAGGCGGAGCAGGCCCTCTACCACCAGGAAAGTCAGCACCGGCGGCAGAGCTTCGACGTCAAGGTGGTGAGCGGAAGCTTGCGTCTGACGGCTTCGCCTTTCTGTTCCGGTTCGGCGTGCCGCACTTCTTCGGTTATATATGAAACAGTCTTTCGGAAGCCTCTTATTGGCAGCAAATGTTTTTCTAGGAGACTCTGAAGCAGTTAGATGCCAGTTCACGCTTGCACTCAAGTGTTGAGGTAATGCAAAGTCTGCAGTATTGTCGGCACTGAATGGAAGCAGCATTGTGTGTGTAAGCAAGGAGAATGTGGGCGCACATGCGGCGGGGGCACTGAGTTAGTCCTGACCTGTATGTGCGAACAGGATTTTAGTCTCTTGGCTAGAGTTATGTGAATGGTAAATTTTTTACTGCGAGTTCAAAACAAACATTAATGGTGCGTTTACACTCAGGATTCGTGGGCGGATCCGCGCCGGCGACAAGTGTATTTGTGACCGAGTGGTTAAATCCGTTCGTCGTCAGCTGAAAATCTGGATCCGTCCAGGACCCATATCGAGATTTTCCGCCAGCGATGAGCCGATTTCGCCACTCAGCTCCAAAATCCGCTTTCCGCCTGCGCAAATCTGCCCGCGAATCCACAAATATAAACGCGCTATAAGACTGCAAATAGAATCTAAAATTGTAAAAATACTTTTAGTTTTACATTTAATGTGAACTGAGCATGGACGTGTAAAAGCTCCAGCTTGAGTTTTTTTATTTTTCAGCTTACATACCTATGAAAAGGAGCCTTTTAATTGCACGAGAAACGTTTCACATACTTGTGTTTAATAAAAGAAAGTCCCTGATAGGATGAGTCAAGTAAAACATAATGTAGCATGGCAAGCAAAGAAATGATTACCTTATTTATTCGAATATGTTGGTTGGCAATCTATTTCCAGCATTGTCCTTTAAAATTAAGATTAACTCTAATTGTAATGAAAGAAGGTTTATTTGCGGTAGTGAGCAAGATTTCGAGCTCGTCGAAGCAAGAGATACCTCTCCGCATTAGTCGTTTCTTTGCTATAGCGGATTTTGAGTTTGAAGTGAATTCAAAGTGAGCAGAGGTTTTGGCTGAATATTTTCGAATTGAATATGGAACCGTGACCGTGAACTATGCTTAACCCTTTGACGATCGGCACCGTACCTGTACGGCAATTATTAGACATTTGAAAGTGCCGGCCTAAACTCACGCCGCGGTGAATCTTTGGCGGTCTATAAACGTTAGATTTGCACATTGTTCTGCATTGCTGGGCTATTTATAGTTTTCCAATTAGACGCTCCGTGCACATGATGCTCACTTTGCATTCGCCCGCTCTGGCAGTAGTGCCAAGGAATTTAATGGTTAAGAGCTCATCAGCCGACGGAGAAGTTCTGTGAAGTACAGAGCGCGACACTGTTAACGCGAACAAGCGATCGCTGGTTTTTCCAGTTTTTCTCTTTGAAACCAAGGGATGTCATCCAAGTTATTATTGCTACAGAAAGAGCTCATTTACTTCTATAATGTAAGCGAAAAAATTTCGTGCTCACTAATACTACAGGGTGAAACAAGGAGACGGCAGGCTCTTAAATCGACCGCAAAATTCGTTTTCTTAACCTATCGCGCTACGACTTTGTGCAGCGTTGCCCACAGATGGTGCATTTTTTTGTAAAATTTGCAAAGAGCGAACTTATCTGAGGAAAAAGTAAAGAAAGAAAAAGGCTTAGCTCCTATGGAAACGCAGCGACGCCACCGATCTTCAAACAACACGGTGCCGTTTCGCACGGGAGACAAGAGATGGCGCAACGAACGCCGCCAACGAACGAGCATACTGGCGCCGAGAGCCGGCACTTCAGCAGACGATCCTTTCGACTCAAAAGCGGCTCGCGTTCCGCAGGCGGCGACAGTCGCAGAAACAAAAACAAGCGCGGTGACAACAAGGAACTGCAGTTCCTTGTCCTGCCGTCTACTCTTTTCACCCTGTATTTAGAGGTAAAATGCGAAAATGCGCTGATGTCATGTTCGCGCTAACAGTGTTGCGATGTGCACCTCCGGTTAGGAATCTGAAGCCTCTGGAAGGTTGCGGAAGCGGATGCGCCAAAATTAAACCGAATGGAAGAGAGGTGACAAATTTTTGCCTTCAGTATTGTCATTTGGTACTTTCTAAGCCTAAACATCTTGCAAGCAGTGTATGTGCTCCTGCTAAATGATTAAAAAAGAACTATGCACTGACCTCTCTTTTATACTATTCCTTTGCAAACAAAACCGAACCACTAATAGACATCTTTTTGGGAAAAAAAAAAATTTCGCCATCAAAGGGTTTAACGAAAATTAAGTGGAACCCGTGAAGGTGGTTCCTCACCTTCCACTTGTCCACTTCTAAGCTCGGTTACTTTTAATATGGGTACCTTTATTTATGAACTGTGGCATGTAAATAACGGATTTGTGGCAGCTATCCAAATTGAGGGGATTTATAAATCTGCTTGCTCTATGCAATTATTCTTTCTCCAACTTCAAATTTGACTAAAGAAAAAAAAAACGGGCACGAATGGTAAGCGTGGGTTGCCAAGACATTGCTGCCTGCCCCATTGAGTGGGCTTCTCACAGAGCACCTGGGCACTGCGGGAAGCAATACCGGCAAAGCCCACGAGCTCCGCGAGTATTGATTTTCCGCAGTGCACGGGTGCTGGGTGAGAAGCAGGACTAAGCCGCCGCAATCAGCACTTTGAAAAGTATGAATATCGCAGTTCATCTTGAAGAGAATATCGAATAGCATATTATTCAAAACTCCTATTTGAATATTTGCACAACCCTAGTCGTTTCTCCAAGTATGCCTGAGAGCGAGACGCTAGAACGTTGGTTTTCAATTGTATGGTGCTTCGCCCTGCCCTCCTCAAAGGGGTAATAGACCTGACGGGTGTGTTGGGTTTTGCTGGTGAGGATTGAAGAATGTGGGAGAAAAGGATTACAGTGACAAAGCGGAGGTTAGAAGACTGGTTGAAATTATTCTGGAAAAATTGAATGAAGCAAAACTAACTAGCACAGCTCTGGGCAGGCGGGACAGAGGAAAATTGGGACTCCTTTCCGCCACGTGACTCCGGCCCAAAGTCTCACCCCTGTTTCCCAGTGGGCCCTGTGTCGGGGTAACAGCGAATAGGTTTGACGAAAGGAAAATTGGCGCATCTCGGCGGGGGTGAAGGCAATGGGGTGATGTTTCTAGTTTTTTTGCCTGGTCCCCCAAAGGTCATCCTGGTGATACCCCACACTGCCTGGGGATAGTTACAGAAATGCAGAGGGAAACAAATTGGCTTAGAAGGGAGAGGGGAGGTATCATATTTTAGGCTTCTAGGCTAGGTGGCACAAGCTACCAGCCGTCACAAATGTTACAGCCATTAGCATCCATCCTACCAATGCCTGTACAGAGCGATGAAGCTTCAGTGCGAAGTGATGAAGCTTGACGTGAGAGCACTGGTGTGATGCGGTAAAGCTTGTAGTGGGAAATCAGAAAATTTTGAAGGCCTTATTTGTAATTTCAATATTTTCCCAAAAACTCGAGTACTTCGAACAGTAAAAATGGTGTTGCAACTTGAACCAATTAGCAAGTGCTATTCGCTAATTATTTTATGTTTAGATTATTTATACACTGCTACTTACGAAGTCTGCAAACTAATCTTAACCTATCTGGCACAGTTTTAACAGCTCGTAACCTGATGTGCGATTCCTCTAACACTGCTTCATGCATTTCCACGCTGTCTCAGTTCTACAGAGTCACTCTTGTCGTATCTTGCAGCTGTGTGAAAACCTGCTGGCAAGCAAGCATCGCACGCTCAACAGCCGTGCCAAAGGTTCTGCCAAAAGAAGGCATCTCCCCATGGCGTTCAGACGCGGTCCACTCGGGTCGGCCCATCCAGGGGCATCGGGGAGGACTTTGAAGTGAGTGTGGATTTGCCTTTTAAAACTACACAGGGCCATGTTTTGACATTGTGCTCTGCCTCTGCTCTTCTCCCCAATTTGCCAACCACAGGTGCATAAAATGCAGAATAAAACGTGTCTTCTTTCAATCACGTGTGCTCAGCTGTGCGGTCAGAGTATGGTCATGTCTCACTAATATGGGTACCCGCTACGTATTCAATATTTTTGAAGAGAAGCATGAAGGTACATAAATTTTTGTCTTGTTAGTGTAGACAACTCCCATTGTAGACGGTGTTGGGGGAGAACCAAAGTGTTCATATTAATGAGACACGACTGTATTGACATTTTTTATAGTGACATAGTGATAGTAAGTGCATCAGATATTGTTTTTACAAATTTATAGTGATGGGCATTGAAGGATGTTTTCTTAATGCGATGTTTGTTTTCTTGCTGCCCCTTGTACCTTGAAAAAGTTGCACGCTCTATCATTTGGTCTCTGACAGTGTTGGGCAGATCCTATTTGATTTTTGTGACAGTATTTTCAAACCATACTCTATTCAGTATTTGTTTTAGCTGAATAATAATTTATAGTTTTGAAGTCTTCGAGAAGTCTGAGTCGCACGTTGGTTTGCTGCCAATGAAACTCATTTATGCTATATATAGTGCCCGCTGAACATGAAGGAAGGATTAGAAAGTGACAGAAAAGGCATACACACTGCTGGACTAGCAACTGTTTAATAGGATCTGCTGCATCTCGGGCAGCATCTTGTTTCTGTGTGCGTGGGAGCACAGTAACAAGGACGACAAAGGAGAGTCTCGTGAGCGGATGCGCGAGCCAGATTAAACACGATGGTCTCAGTGATGGTCCGATGTCCCATCGGTGCAGTGAACTTACCTTGTTGTAAATAGTTGTACATAGATTAGAGAGCTTCAGAAGCGTCTCGAGCAATGTCTAGCAATGGCAACGAGTTCCGAACCAGTCTCTGAAGTCAACAGACATAACTCGGAGTCTGCCGCGATGACGTACCAAGTACCACAGTTAGACGGCACGAAAGATGAGTGGACTTTGTATATTATATGCATTGAGTCCCGCTTCGAGGGAAGCGGCATCGTGAGCGATGTAAAGAAGAGAGCGCTTTTCATTTTGGCAATGGGCTCAAGAGCAATCAATGTCTTGAGTGGGCGTTACGCGCCAGGCTAAAGAGCTAACCTACGCTGAAGCGATTGAAATTCTCTAAACATTCTACGCATTGAGACTGAATGAGATAGCTGAAAGCTTCAAATTTTTCATGACTGTTCAGAACGAGGTTGAGTCGTCTCAGCAGTTCATCGCTGAATTTCAGCTGCTGGCCGATAAATGCAACTTTGGCGACATGTTAGACCGCATGCTACGAGACAAGATAGTGTGTGGAATTCGAAATGTCGACATTTAGAAGGCACCTCTTGCTAGGCCCAAATTGACATTGCAGGAAGCAGAAAACATTGTGCTGGCAGCGGAGGCCACGAAACAAGGTGTCAAGCTCATGAAGCCTTTAGACGTGAAGTCAGATCTAGGATTGCACAAGCTGGTGGATAAGCAATGACCAGGACCACCAAGGCAGTACAACAAGAAAGAATGTAGTCCATCACTAGCGTGCGAACGGTGCGGCAGCAAGGAACACTCTGAGATAGCCGGCACGTTCAAGAGTGCCAAGTGTTTCCTGTGTGAAATGAAGGGACACATCGCAAAAATGTTTTGCTCCAAGGGCAAGTGACAACAGAGGACGTTCACACTGACCGTGAACTCCGCTGAGGACAGCAACACAGCATTTTCGTCGCAGCTGCTGTCTCTGAAACAGAATCCGATCGAGGAGAACACGATCGTCGGTCCAGTTTGGAGCAAGTTCTGTTGGGGTGGAGTCTACCTCATCATAGAGATAGACACGGGATCACCTGTGTGCGTGATATCCTGTGCCTGGGACCCCCACTTTGACACACCGTGAGGCGCGCCGAAGTGGGGATCCTAGTGGGATGCATCTCGTTTCCGCGAGTGTAGGAGCACACTATTGATGACGACAAAGAAGAGTCTCGTGAGCGGACGCGCGAGCCAAATCGAATAGAATGGTCTCGGCGATCTGCTGATGTCCTGTCGGTATGTACAATGAACTTTCCTTGTTGGAAATAGTTGTGCATAGATAAAGAGCTTCAGCAATGTCTCGAGTAATGTCCAGCAGGATCCATCTTTTTCGTCGTCTATATTGCATTTGTAGTCCAGCGGTGTGCATGCCTTTTCTGTCACTCTCTAATCCTTCCTTCATATCCTTCATGTTCAGCTGGCACTATATATAGCAATGGACCGACTAGCTCAGTTTCAAGCCATCACAACTTATTGATGCATTCTTGGTTGATATGTTTTCCTAGCTGTTATGCCCACAAACACCGGTTTTGTTGAACGTTAATAGGGATGTGTGTACCGATTTCCTGTTTGTTGTGTTTGCCTTCCCAGTTATTGTGGTTCTAAGGAAATGTAGCATTTTTAATTTGGTTTTTGAGCCTTTCTCACTCTGCCTTCTCAGGAAGGTAGCATTACCATCACTGGTTATTGATTGGAATCCTGCAGTTTTTTCATTAGAAGTACCACTAATGCAATTAGAATAAATAGTAAACTGTCACTTGCTTTTTCGGGGAATTTGGTTTTTGCCACTAATACATCATCAGGGTGTTTAGCAACCGGGAAAACCAGGAATTGTCAGGGAAATTTAAATTACCTGGAAAAATCAGGGAATTGTCAGGGATATTGTCAAAAAGCGAGCCCAGTCAGGGAAAATGAGCCGGAAATGCCATTGAGTGCCCTGAGCAGAGACTTGAGGACTCTGGGGCAGAAAAATAGGCAATTAATTCTCTGCTCGACTTGATGTAGAGGCTACGACGCAAAGACAGTCACAAATCCAGTCCAAGCCTTGGATTTGATTGGATTGAGAGCGTGACACTAGTTAGAGCTAGTAGATCTAGTAACAAATGGGAAAGCCGCAGAACACAATCCAATCCAATCCTTAAGCCCAAAGTATCCGAAAGTGTGTACCTGGCGGCCGTGTGGCCATGTTGCCATTCGGCTATTGACGTGTGGGGTTGAGCCTGGTGTTTCCATTGTGTTTCCGGAAGTGGCCTCTTCACTGACGATGTCGGCGGCAAGAAAGTGCTCGTTTAATCCGGACTGGACGAACCCGAATATTTCGAATATGCAAGTTGGATTAAGCCCGTGCAAAATGCTCCTCACAGTGCTCAATGCCTGGTGTTGTATTGGTCTTATATATTTAACCGCCTCAGTGGTCTGGAAATTTCACCTGAAATTGTCAGGGAAAGCTCTGGAAAAGTCAGGGAATCCCAAAATAATAATTTGCTAGACACCCCGATCATATAATATTTGCCAGATATTACCCAGTTCTTTCGTGCATATATGAAACCACGTGCTCTATATAATGAATGCCACTGATTTTCTAGATCTTTCAGTTTTTAAAATTTCCTTATTAAGTAGGGAAGTAAAAATAACCAAACTTTTCACTTCCATTTTTTTTTTTTTTCTACAAACTACATGGAATATGTAGTGTGTGGACTATAGTGCTCCACTCAGAACTCTTCAACTTGTGGTTATGGTTTGCTACCTCCTAAAACGAAATTGTTTTTGTTGGATGCGAGTATGTCTTTGCCTTTGCATGGATTTTGCATGGATGCGAGGATGCGAATAAAACGAACCAGCGTTCTTTTCCACTTTTACATAGTTTGATCCGGTTACTCATCATCAAAGCATACCATAGTCGCTGACATTATGAGAACGGCTGGAAGGAGCTTCGGTTGTCCTGCCTCCAGCACGAGCGCTGCTGTAGCATTGCTGAAAGCTTAGGGATCGGTCACTTAAGAAAACATGCCCCGTCATTTTAACTCCGTCCGTGGCCACAGCACCCAACCCTCTTCAGTGCACCGCGTGAGAGGCATGCATGTTGGTCAGTGGTCGTGCTCTTCAAATGCTTTGTCACTTTGTCTAGGACCCAGACGACGTCACTATGAGCTCCACCACGGACACCGGAGTGGTCTTCTCGGAGAGTTCGGAACACAGCGAGAGGTGAGGGACGCACCTCCAATATATTGCAGATGGAGCCGTGGGTCGATTGCGTTGTGACAAAAGTAAAGTTGGTTTGTTTCGCATTGTCGTAGCTGTACCGTAATGACAGAAGCGACACAATAGTGATGTCATCGGCTAAATTTAGCTAGCTAACTTTCTGCTAGATCTAGTGGGACGCCAGTACGGGTCAGAGGATTGGTGCCACTATGGATGACGTGGTCTTGCGGCTGGTACCACAACAGGTCACGCGGTCACGTGACAGCATAAAATGCTTTGGGCCACGCCGCCAGGTCACGTGATCTAGTAGCGTTGGGTGTCTGTCTAAGTCATGGGACAGCGTGACGTGCCACATGACCATGTCACGTGACGTCGCTTGATACCACGACTTGACGTGGACATCACGCTGTCACATTGTCCACATCTGCATATATATCGCTAAGACCTTCTGCTTATGAGATGTTTTGCCGGTAGATCTAAGGAGCGCCTTATTTTTAGGCCAATCTCGATACCTTTTATCAGGGTTCTCCCCACGGTGGGCGGCAGTGGCTTCACCGCCCACCTCTCCAACTACCGCCCACCGCTCGATTGTTTTTTGCTGTTTTTTTATGTCGTGGGATGACGATGCGATTTTGCCTGCGCACATGGCTGCAGACCGTCGCCGTCGTACTCAGGCAGGTCCGCGCACCGCCACTTTATCGTTCTCTATCGCATCGCTGACTGCCGCCACAGGCACACTGCTTCAATCAAAGAGCGCGGGCGCTCGGCGTGTTTCTTTTTCTTTTTTTTCTTTCTCTATTTCAGCGGCGCGCCGCCGGCAGTGCCCGGGGGGGGGGGGGGAGGGAAGGGAGGGGGGAGGCGCGGGCGATAAACAGACGCGACAAACCAAAAAAACAAGCACCCCCCCCCCCCCGGGTAATGTCCACCTCTCAGAAATTCCTGGGGAGAACCCTAGCTTTTTATCTTTATTTTATTTTGTCATAAGTGCCTGCAGTACTCATCACAACTTTCTTCTTTGGATCTTCTTTACCTCGCTGAGTGTCTCTTGCACTTTATATATTTAGTATGTCGAGCCGACTAGACCACCTTCATATTGTAGCTGGTTACAATAGGCACACAAAACAGCTGCTGTTCTTTCGCAGCGACTCGGATTACTCGGACTGGGCCGAGACTCCGAAGCCGCGCAAGTCCGCCGCAAAGTCGACCCCCAAGAAGCAACGCAAGACCACCCAGCCACAACGGGGAGAAGACGAGGGCGATGACACTGCCGACAGCGATGACGACGACGATGGTGAGGAGGTGGAAATTGAGGAGGACTTGAGTGAGGAAGACAGCAGGGAAGGGGGCAGCAGCCAGAAGTTGCGGAGCAGGAACAACCACAGGGTCCAGGCAAAGGACAGCGACGAAGACTACGTGGAGATGGTGGCCAGGGCGCACAAGAAGAAGCACCTCGTGCGGAAGAAGCAGCGCAAGAAAAACCGAGCCGCAGCAGAAGTGCCGGTCAGCCGTCTGCTTCGGGCAGCAGCAGCAGACGGCAGGCGACGGTGAGCACACGACGGGCAACAAACTGCTTGTTCCTTGGCTTTTTTCTTTTTTTTTTTTTTTTTTACAGCGGAATTGTCAGGGGCTGGGTTCCCCAGGATTGTGCCCCCGCACAGAAATGTCGACACAAAGCTCTGGATAGCTACCGCCATCTATGAGCGACGGCGGCAACCAGACAACCGGCTTGCTGGCCTCGCTCATAGATGGCGGCAGCCTTTCCAGCCTTTCCACTCTGGTTTTCACCAGAGTGAAAAGGCTGAATTTCTCTAGGTGTCGTCCTAGATGGCGTCTTCGAGGTCGTCCTAGAAGTCTGCTTGAGGTCATCCCAGACGCCGTCCTTGAGGTTGTCCTCGAGGTCGTCCTAGAAGTTGTCCTTGAGGTCGTCCTAAACGTCGTCCTAAACGTCGTCCGAGGCGTCGTCCCCTGAGGTCGTCCTATACATCGTCCGTGAGGTCGTCCTAGAAGTAGTCTTTGAGGTCATTTGAGAAGTCGTCCTTGAGGTCGTCCTAGATGTCGTCCCTCTAGGCGTCGTCCTCGAGGTCGTTCAAGAAGTCGTCTTGAGGTCGTCCAAGAAGTCGTCCTTGAGGTCGTCCCATCATAGCACAGCTTCGCTGGTCTTACTTCTTCACAAGAGTGGAAAGGCTGAAAGTTTTTATCTTATTGTTACGACAGTTTAGTGGTTAATGTTGGGCCTTGAGCCTGCATCTTGTGAGAGTAACGTTGTGAGAGGAACATTGTGAGAGTAACGAGCGTACGGAGAGCAGGGCTGACTCTCCAAAGGGGGAATTGAAGCATTGTGACTATGCTTTAGTGGGATTAACTTGGGGAGGCATTTAGGCGGTCATACGATTGTTTTTCAATGACTGAGGGTGGCGAGTTAATAGCTGTTCTCAAGATGGGTTTGGTAATGATGGATACCTCTTAGTGTTGTCCAGTCCAAGTGTGTGGTGTTTGAGGTTGAGAGGTTTCACCGCATCCGGATAAACAAAAAATGCATAAAAACCAGCATTCCTTTTTTTAGTATTTATTAGTACTTACGAATGCTGCAACTTGATCTTTCATTGTGGTCAACATTCGAGTCTATAATTCGTTCCAGCATTATTTGTCAAAGGGCAAAAGCTATGGTTACCCCCGTGAGCCAACTCTAGCGACAAGGCGAGGCACGTGACTGCTTTCCACGGAAAGAATGCCCACCGGCGGTACACTGTCACATTACTAGCTTCAGGTCAACATTCGAGTCTATAATCCCAATCCAGCATTATTTGGCAAAGGGCAAAAGCTACGGCCCCCGTGAGCCAGCTCTAGTGACAAGGCGAGGCACGTGACAGCTTTCCACGAAAGGAGTGCCCACCAGCGGTACACTGTCACATTCCTAAGCTTCAACGCTCCCATCGAATCGCTGGTTGCCACAGTTTTTCGCACTTTTCCAAGTCTGGCTGAAAGAGAGTATGGTATCGCCACTCAACATGTCACAAAGATTCAGTAGCTTTTTCTTTAGAGCATGTTGGTAACCTCATTGGGCTTACGACACTTGAAGCGCGAAACCTTTACGCACATTCCTCATTCTTTCGCACATTTTCTTCGTCTCCCGATTCCATCACACCCGTTTCCCCCCCCCTTCTTTTTCTCTCCTCGCCACGTGGATCCGTGGCGCCCTCTCTGATGCTCCCGCATTATTGGGAGGTCAAGAAAGCCGCACCGCCGATGCGTCCAGGCTTTCGTTCGCTCTCTCAACCTCGCAGCTTTGCAACTGTGGTTATCTGTTCACTTTTGATATCTCTTTCCAGAGCCAGCAGCAACAGCAGCGGGGAGACGAGTCTGAGGAAGAGGAGGAGGGGGAGGTGGAAGGGAAGGAGAAAAAGGGGGAGGCCAAGAAGGGGGCCAAGGCAGGGCGAAGCCGCAAGGGCAAGGTGCTGCGTCCCCCTGAGTGGCTGATGGACGTGGTGCCCCGCAAGAACCCTTACTTCCCGCAGCTGGGGGACGATGTGGTCTACTTCCACCAGGGCCACCAGATGTATGTGCAGGCAGTCAAGCGCTGCCGCACCTACCGCATCAAGGACAGGGCTCAGCCCTGGGTCCGGCACAAGCTCAGGGTGCGTGCTGGCCTCCTCCGTCTCTTCTCCGGGAGGGTCTTTGGGACATAAAGCGTCTGCTAGGGAGAAGAGCAAAGGGGGTACTGAAATAATGCATGTTTCTTTGGTATGTCACTTAGACGCTCCAAGTGTGCAGTATTCATGGACCAGTGTCTGCTCTGTTCCATGGGTGCCACCATGTTTGTTTATGCTGATGCCATGGCACAGTAGGAAGGCCGTGCTTCTTGCAAGACTCTGTCTTAGAAACCTTTGCACATATCGTAGTTCAAGAACGCCAGAAACGCATAGTCATGAAGCTCCAAAAACAACACCGATGCCAAGAGGGCTGTAAAAAGCAAAAATCTTGCGTTATGCACAGCCCCTCTTTTCACAGGAGCCTGCGTTTGAGATTATTATTTCCCATTTTTATTGCTGGGGGCTGGGATTTCAGACACTGGGCTATAGGCCCTAGGTGACGTCATGGTGCCACCGTATGTCGCTACGTCACTTGACGTCACGCTACCATTGGGAAAGCTACGGTCGTGCGACGTGCGGCCACAGTTCCACGATGTGCCACGCGCCCTGTGTCGACGTCGACGCGTGGCACGTTAGTGGCACTGTGGCATCACAGTGCCCCTAACGTGCAACCCCAGCTTATTATTTCCTTTTTTTTTTCTTCCTTTGTTCGAAGCGTGGCAGGTCCACAAATCACTTTGGACATCGCACAAATTAGATGGGGTGGGCGACATTTCTAAATTTTTAACTCTATAAATACTTTTTCAGAAAAATGGGATGGGTGATCTTAGGGGGAGCATTTATACGGGACTTCATGATGGAGTTTGAGGAGCGTGACCCTCGTCTGGCATCCACGAAACAGGAGCAGGAGCTGCTGCGAGTGCTGGACATTCGGTACGAGCTGTGCCCGCCCGTGCACCTGTGCTGCCTGCGGGTGGTGCCCATCGAACCCAACCGGGGCCAGGTCGACGGGACGCCCTTCGTGATCCGCTACCACGACATGCCCGACGTCATTGACTTCCTGGTGCTGAGGCAGACCTACGACCAGGCCATGCGTTGCAACTGGAAGCCCAGTGAGTGTCCACGGGAGGGGGTTTGCTCTTGCGCTTGGGGAGTGGCACTGCAGCGTCTGCTGAGGCGAGGGAGTCTGGGCCGAAGGACCGATGAGGCTAGTGTTATTGGCCCGCTTCACCAAGTGTGTGTGCCCAAATGTGTGTAAAAATTGACATAAAAGGAAGGGCTTATAATGTCATACTTGAAAGAAAAAAACCGAGATAAGGGGAAAATAAAAAGGACAAATACAAGTCTTTCTTTGTTAACTTTATTATGTCTGTCCTTTTTTCATTTTTTTCTTATCATGGTTACTTTATTTGTATTTTTTAGTATGGTCGTAGACCAGCCTTGCCTTCGTGTCAGCTCCCATTTCAGTTTATGATGTGTGTGCTTGACCCAATGCTTTGTTATATCTTTCCAGGAAGCACCTTCACTGATAGCTTACATTGCAGACATTTGAGCTTGCACATTGACTCACATACTCGCATCCAACTATACTACCATGCATTTGCTCATGTAGGCTAAAGTGCACGCACGTCCTGCCAGAGGAAACATGCTGGATCAGTAAACTCTGCACTTCTGGAGTAGTTCCGGGAGGGTGTGCCAGACGAGCTGATTCCTTCGGGTGTTGACGCTACGAGCTTTTGATAACGTGCAACAATTAATTGGCACGGAGGATATGACGGTCAAAGCTCTTGCCAACTGTGCAAGCAGAGGCACGTAGCCGTTGCAGCGATTGACACGCCCCTAGTTCATTTTGTTGGCACCGCAGAAGCTTTGAGAAGAGATACTTCGGGCATTTCTCTTCTCAAAGTAAGAGATGCTAGAAGATGATGGTGTTAAGCAAGTTGTGAGGAAAACAAAAACAGACTCCTCTGTTTGCCAGTTCTGTCATGATAATGTGCATGTAAACAAAACTGCTTTTTTGTTTTTTTATTGGGGTTTTCCAGTTTTTTTTTTGAGAAGACATAACGAAAATTGTTACAGTTTTTGGGAAGCCTCGCACGCGAAGGTTCTCGCAGCAACCCTCCTTCCGCTTTGGTTCCCCAGCCGACCGCTTCAGGAGCATCATAGACGACGCCTGGTGGCTGGGCACCATCGACACCCAGGCGCCCCTGCAGCTGGAGTACCCGGACTCCATGTTCCAGTGCTGCATCGTCACCTGGGACAACGGGGAGGCGGAGCGCATGAGTCCGTGGGATTTTGAGCGCATCGACCCCAGCCGTGAGTGTCATCATCGCAGCAGCCAGAGTTGTCCTTCTGGAGTGTGGTTCGAAGTGCTTTGACAGCAACGAGCGAATCGGCGAGCCGGCGGCAGTTGAGGGAAGCATAGTGACGAAAGAGGATCGACGTGCAGCTGCGTACAGTTTACCCTTGATCGTTGAACAACATGGAGGTAGGAAGCTTCTAGGGGCAACATGAGGCCACCAGGGTTGAAGCCAGAAGTGTGGAGGGACGCTCCCCCAAATGACGACCAAAACCAAGAGACGCCATTGGACGAAAAGGAGAGCTGACTTGGCGCCAGCATCCGTTTCGGTCACTGTCGGGCATGCCCGAGGGTGAGTACACTTCCGACTTCACCTCTAGCGGCCTTATGTCACCGCCAGGATTTTCCTACCTCCACGATTTCTACGATCGACTGCCAGGTTCGCAATATTCGAACGCGTGACACGTCTGCTTCTGCGATGCGATTCGTGGGGACTGCTTTTGACTCAGGGGCGGGGCAGGAAGGTAGACGCACCAGTTGAAGATGCATTCCAGACGCCATACTTTCCATACGAAGAATCGGTTGGCAAGAGAGGGTTGAAATGGCGAGGGCGGTCACCCGACTACGCTGCCCACCCCCGCAGGGATGCCCGAAAGCACGGGAGGCGCAGTGCCGGTGACGCCAGAGGAGCGGAGCAGACTCTGCTACCGGCCCCGCAGCAACGAGTGGCCCCGCTGCGGGCGGGACGCCTTTGCGAGCGCCTGGTCCAGGGGTTCCACCGCATCATGGAGCTGTCCATCGCCGAGCCCTTTGCCGTGCCTGTGGACCTCAACGCGTACCCGCTGTACGCCAGCGTGGTGGCCTACCCCATTGACCTGACCACCATCAGGACGCGTCTGGAGAACCGATTCTACAGGTGCACCTCCCCCTCTTCTGCATTTTGTCGCTTTCGTGCTCCTTAGGTATGAAGGATGGGAGTCTGCTTTCTTTGTGGAACCGTTCTTTATGAAGGGGACTTTCAAACTTTTCGGTTTGAAAGTCGAGGAGCTCCACTTGGCTTTTGCATTTAGGCAACAAAATGATGCTGATGCCTACAGACTTTGCTAGTGTTCATGCTTGCACTAGGGTGTATTTGACCCCCTTATGTATGCATCAATGGGTGGCTCAGATTTGCTGAAGTAGCACTTAAATTAGACATTGTAAAAACATGTTATTTTAGGGCAGGGGCGGTCGAGGAAATTAAAGAGCTCTAGGAACCCATGAGCATACTTTGAGGCACCCCCAAGTTCCTAAAAGCCCAGTTTGAGAACCCCTGTTCTACGACGATCTACGTCTTCCGTGCCGTCGGTCGTAGTTTCATTGTTCACGCACCAGGTTAGCCTCTGGTATGAGGAAGGAAACCCCAAGCATAGGTAATACAAGCTGGAACAAGCACTAATGATGAGAAACTCGATGCAGTGTTGCACAATGACCTACTTTACCCTGTTGTCTGTCCCTTGTTGTTTTCTGACAGGCGGGTGGATGCCATCAAGTTCGACATCAAGTTCATAGAGCTGAATGCCAAGAAGTTCAACGAGCCAGACAGCAAGATTGTCCAGAAGGCTGCGCTGTTGACAAGGCTTCTGACCAAATTTATCGAGTGAGTGCTTTTTTTTGCTACTGTGGAGGAAGGACCTTGTAGACACTCAAGAAGCTATTTTGATGCAGTTGTTTCCTTCAAAAGTCTGCACACGTTGATGCCTCACCAGTGTGCAGACTGTCCACTCAATTCCGAAAGGATTTGGTATAATAATTGATTGTACATTGTGAGAAGTGCTAATGAACAGCTCCACGTCATTTGTTTCCCCCCAAAATTAAATATTTTTTCCTCTCAGTCTTTATTTAAAAATTACCATAAACGTAAACTTTGCCTGCGGTGGGCAACATAGGTCTCGTATGGTTACAAGCATGCTCGACCAAGCGATACAAACAGTGACACTGCATACCGTGTGACTCGTCAGACAGGCATTGCTCAAAAGTGCAAGTGTCGTCTGCTCCTGTTTACAGTCCTTGCTGGCTACATCAGGCTATAGACATAACACTGCGAATCTCTGCTTTTTAATGTGAAAGCATTAAATGTCTCATGGAGCGAGCCGACGTCATCAGCTTTGAAGCTGCGCTAAACGGCACCTTGAATCCTTTCTCCAAGTGAAGCCAGCTCCCAGCTATAAAACCACGCAAAAAGCCTAGGCAAGCGGAACCTACCGTAAAATCCCGAGAGATAGCCCACCTAACATCAAGAGCAAATCGGGTGAAAATATGGAGTGGGCTAACTTTCGGTGTACAATCAAGAAAAGTTTTAAAAAACTGCTATTTTTAGGTTGTCCCCCTTCGAAGCTTGTTGGAACGAGAATCCAGCGCAAACGAACGACGGACCAGTAGAAGAGTACCGCAAAAACCCGCGAATAATACAAAATATAATTTGAGGACCACGAAAAAAAAAAAAATTATCCGCGTATAATACGAAACAAAATCAGGACTACGAAAATATTCCGCGTAAAGTACGACCCTGGAAGTCTTAAGAAAAACGTTTATTTGCGTCATAATTGAACCTTAATCACTGTTATCACGTCCGTCAGGCTCCTTGTCCGACGCCTCCTCCTAAAGGCAGTAGTCTTCAGTGCCGTTGAGCGCATTTGAAATCCCGCACTTGAAAGAATGAGCGACGAGCGAGCGCCGACGCAGTGAAATCTTGACGCGGCGCATAAAGCGAGTAACCCAATGTCGGCTCGCCAAAGTTCTCATGCAGCAGCTCGGTGTTTACGGCGAGGTGCCGTTCACGTTGCTCTTTTACAAAGTCGCCCAGACTTGCCTCGACGTCGGCATTCTTCGGGCTCCTAAAGCTTCTTCTCGTTCCGTTGCACGCAAACAGAGCTTGCTTTTGTCGTCTCCATCCGCGGATGCTGCCCTCATTTACGGCGAATCGTCGTCCGGCTGCCCTATTGCCGATGCCTTCCGCAACCAAAAGGACTTTTCTTTTGAAGGCGGCCGATTACTGTTTTCGCGCCGACGCCATTGCCGAGCCTGACTGTGGACGGATGGTGGCGCCTCGGACATTGTGATTTTAATGATGATGATAGCTGTTTTGAGCGCCTTATTGTTTCGAAACCGAAACTACGTCAAACAGCGTTTGATCGCGCCTCATCGAAGCTGAAAATTGTTAGGACCTGCGTATAATACAAGCCGCGAATTTTACATAGCGAAATTTGAAAAAAAAAAACCTCGTATTATATTTGGGTTTTTACGGTATACAAAACACTACTATTACTAGTAGTGGGCTATCTTTCGGTGTTTAAAAGAATATAGCAAAGCAAGCCAAAAATAAGGGTAGGCTATCTTTCGGGGTGGGGCATCTCTCGGGATTTTACGGTAGTTTCCCCGATCCCAAAGGAGCGGAGTAAAACTGATGGCCTCAATCCCATTGGCTGGGCGCGTCGACAAGGCTCCCATTGGCCGCTGTGCGTCAGTTTCAACGACCGCCACTCCATGGCCCTGCGTGTCTGTCAGCACGCCGCTAACACGAAATGTCCAAGGTCAAAGCGGCAAGGAGAGGGCGCACTCTGCCGTCGACGCAAATACGCTGCAGATGAAATAAGGGTGCGGAAGAATGACGTGCATGCTTTCGCATTCACAACTCGTAAGAAGTGCTTAGGTGTACCTGAAGCCTTTTTTTTTTGTCAGCCATTGCAACTAAGCTTTGAACATAGGGCCTGTGCGAGTTTGGTGCACACAAAACATTGTTTTCGGACAAAGCGGGTTGGGTATTTCATTCATGACGAAGCCAATGAAGCAACCAAATGCACGAGTGCGCACTAGTGCACATGGTGGTTCCACGAGTGTCTGAGACAACAGTGAATGTGCTGCCAGTGTTACCTGTAGGTCTTGCCTGGAAAGGTGCAACAAAACAAGCAAGATATTGATATTCTTGTGACGTTAGTAAAGCGTTGGCTGTGCCAGTATGGAGCTACGACTGCACTGTCGGCGGCGTGCACCTCACTGTATATTACGCTGCAAGCTATAATTAGCAGAGTCTGGTGGCTTGGCACTTCTCGATCTTTATTGCATGGTTTACCGTAATATCCCAAGAGGCAGCCCACCTAAAATCAATAGCAAATTGGATGAAAACAAGGGGTGGGCTCATTCTCAGTGTGCCGTTAAAAAACAAGTTGAAAAAAATGCTAGCTTTAGATTTTTGGACCCTCGAAACTTCCGATCGCAGGAAGGGGCAACGAACCAAAGACTACTGTCCTTCTCAGTCAGCAATGTTCGCTTATCTCCCTCATGGTTAAGTAAGACAGTTTTTGCCGAGGTCATTGGCCAGGGATTTTCAATTACTAGAGGTGGGCTGTCTTTCGGTGTATCAGAAAAAATAGCACATCATGCCAAAAATAGGGGGCTGGGCATCTCTCGGGATATAACGGTAGTAAACTTTTATACAGAATTATATTGTAATATTTGGCGTGGTGATTCTTTAATTTTTGACAAGTTTCTGAATGCAACCAATGAATGTAAATTACAGCGACAACTCGTGTCGAGATCCCATCAAGCTCTATCAGGAGCTGGTGGACAGCTCCAACGGAAGTTCGAGCAACAGCAGCTCTAGAGCGGGGGAGAATTCCTCGAGCTCCACAGACAACGAAGTCAGCTGCAGCCCATCATCTTCTGGTGTCAAGCGCAAAAAGGTATTGCGTCGTGGATTTGATTGCTTCTGGCACTCCTCCACATTTGATCTTTCCTGCTTCATACTTGTCTTTTGCTCCTTCCATACTGTATTTCATTATGTGTTGCTGCATTTTTATTTTCTGGGATCATGAACAACATGCCTTGGCTGCCAATTGGTAGCCAAGGCAGGAGAGGGCATACAGAGAATACTCACGAGAAAACCTAGTTGCTCACAAGTAAAAACAAACAAAAAAACGTTCAGCCTTTCCACTCTCGTGAAGAAGGAAGAACATGGAGCTGTACTCGATACACTCTGTGCTGCTTCTTTGTCGTTGTCTGTTTTTCGCGCTGTTTCCTACAATGAATTGCCACCAACGTGCCCAACTATCCATTCTTCTATTATAGCCAGAAAGATTGCCGCCATTTACGAGCGACAGCAGAAACCATACTGGTTGTGTGCTTGCCGCCGTCGCTTATAGATGGCGGTAACTGTCCAGGCAGGTTTATGTCGACATAACGGACACGATCCTGGGGAACCTAGCCCTTAAGCTCCGCTGTAAAAAAGTAAGAAAGAAAAAAGCATCTAGGTCTGCACATCGAGAAATAATGCTGCAATGCTCAAACAAATTTCTGAACGGACGAGGCATACGTTATGTTGGCGGGAAGATTATTCCATTCTTTAATGATGCCCGCAAAAAATTAGTTTTTAAGCATTCGGTTCTGCTAGAAGGCACCACAATTGTGTTGGAATACTTACGTCGTGTATGGAGAGATGTGTTAAATCGCATAAATCTGTCAAATGAAAGGCAAGACGATTCTTGTACAATGGCAGAATTAATTTCGCTCCGGGTTGAAAGCTCAACTTTTAATATTTTGTATAAACTGGTAATAGAACTCATTCTTCTGTATTAATGCGAAAGCATTAACTGTCCCATGGAGCGCAGCCGGCGTTGGCTCTGACCGCGAAAAATGGGCCTCTAGATAAACGGCAGTTAGAATGGCCGCGACGCATTCCCATTGGCTGTGACGCGTCACATCAGATGCTTCGTCACGGAAGTCGGTGGGGCGCTCAAAGTCAAAGCGGACGCGCCTCGGGAAAACACACAAGGAAAAGCACAGCAATGCAGATGCACCGTCACGGAAGGCGTGAAGCCGGCGGAGTTTGCCGCGCCTGCGCAGTGGGGGAGTGTGATATCATTGCCGGAGTGCCGTGTGCGATAAGAAGACGTGGTGGCGCGGTGCTTGTAGGAATCCGCTTCGTGTAGGAATGCTTTCGTGTTCCTTCACGTAAGCAGTCTTAAGTGTCCTGTAACCATTTCGTTCAAAATGAAGTGCAATGCTTTCTTTTGAACCCCTTGAGTCCTTCAATGTGAAGTTTAGTTGCAGGGTCCCAAACAACATCTACATACTTTAAAACAGGTCGTACGACTGTCGTGGAAATTGCAAGCTTGGCTGCCGAACGCTCATTCTCCGCCCAAAGGTGGCGCTAGAGGTCCGAACTGGATGCCAAAGTTTTAGCACTAACCGGGATTTAATTCAAAAGTTACAAGTAATTTCCTGAAATTTTGAATGGGAAAATGGCGGCCGACAAGGTTTTTTGATACGTGAAGTTCTATATTGCAAATTATCGAAAACGGGCAAAAATGGGCCCTATTCTCCCATTAAAATTTTCAGAAGATCACTTGTAAGCTTTGCATAGTATAACGGTTTGTGCTGAAACTTTGGCACCTTGTTCGGACTGCTAGCACTACATTTGGGTGGAGAATGAGCGTTGGTTTATTTTTGCCGTGAAAACAAATATTGTACTTGCGTGAGTGCGTTGCGTCTCTCGCATGAGAGCGCGTGCGAATGAGACGGAAGACGAAGCCACATGCTCTCGCAGCAGTGCTCAGCTGCAACAGCCTGGGAGCTACGCCAGCCTTGACAATGTATGAAAAAATAATTGTTGCAGAGTATTTTTTTCATAGGTGCCTTGTCCCCATGAAGCCGGTCATGTGACCAGAAAATCCCTCTTACAGGGATTTCTGAAGCCGGGAGAGATACCCAAATCACCAGCCCCTCACGTTAGGTGTTGTCTTGTAGAAGTGATGTTTGACTGCCGCATTTGCCGGGCGCAAACGTGTTATGCTGCCGTGTCTATGTTGCAGGTTGCCCCGTCAGGAATGTCCAAAAAGCGGAGGACAGAGCAGAGCACCCCATTGACCTCCACTACGTGGAAAGCACAGTGTTCCGACCTCTTGAACCTCATCTTCCAGTGTGAGGACTCCACACCATTCCGACAGCCGGTGGACGTTAACATATATGAGGTTAGTGGTCTGGGCCTTGGTTTTCTTCATGTTGGACTTGGCATTGCCTTCAAATAGTACAGCAATGTAGAAACACGCTTTTGCTTGTCCAGCACTTTGTGTAAGACGTAGCGTAATTTTGCCTGCAGGTAAATGCCAGACAATCCTCGCATTTGATATGCCAGACACGGCGCTCTATCCTTTGTATTCCACAGCTAGCTTAACATTCTGACAGACACTTGAGAACAAGCATGAAGTGATCTTTTGTACTGAGCCTGTATTTTGAAGAAACCAGACTACATTAGACTAATTCTAAAACGACAGACTCACTTGCACTGGACGGGAGTTTATTACAAGGGGTTTCCATTGTATTCAGATGTCGCTTCAAACACTGTGCGTTCTGGTAACATGTGAACTGATCACAGTCGGTGCAACAATAGGCAATTGCCGAGAATCTGGTGTAGGTGTGCCAAAGGTGTAAACAAGCATGCAAACATGTAGCTGCCACTCACTGCCGTTTGCAGGACTATGTGAACATCATTGACGTTCCCATGGACCTGGGCACCGTGCGAGATCGGCTACAACGCGACCGGTACCCCAGCCCCACAGAGTTCTGCAAGGACATGCGGCTCATCTTTGCAAATTCAAGGAACTACAACACCAACAAAAAGTCTAGGGTGAGAACATTCGGCGCATCTTCGCGAAGCAGCGTCCTTCGCCACCTGCACCGTAGCTCACTGTGGCCGTTTTCTCGTTTTTTGCAGATCTATTCCATGACCATACGGATGTCGGCGATGTTCGAAGAAAGGATACGGTCAATCACGAGCGACTGGAGATCGGCCGTCAAGTACGAGACCAAAGTGAAGAACAACCAGTACGTGAGCAAAAGGTAGAGAGAGCCCCTTTAGTTTCCTACTAAATGTTTTCACATTGCAAACAAAGGAAACGGTTCCTTCACTCTCGACTGTCTCGTCTCATCGCAGGAGTCAGCCGGCCGCGTTAGATTTCTCGAGCGATTCGCAGCCGTCGTCCTCACGTGGAAGTTCCCGCTCAACCAAGGTCACCTTCCCGCCACTGACCGTGAGAGCTGCAGGTACGTGATAGTTTGGTCTACGTAGACTAAACTTGCCTTTGATTGATGCTGTTGAGGTTGTGTGATATCAGTTTATTTATTAGATGTCATAGACCCTAGAGGGGTCCAGGCAGGAGAGATTCCGTCGTACAAATAATGTGGAATAATTGAAACAACATTGCGGAATAATTAAAACGGCATTGCGCACAATCCTTCCAGTACTGAGGCCCAAGAAGTACTTGGAGTCGGATTCCGACAGCGAAGATGAGGAAATAGGCCCCAAGAAAGAAAGCACTCGTGGCAACACCGCAACTAGGGTCACCAGAGCAAATGTGCAAGGTTCGTCCTTCATTGCACGCGACTGATTCTCTTTGGGAGCCTGTCGAAACTTTCGAGCTTGTTTGTGATCGACTTTGTAGAACTTCTGCGCGGCTTTGTTTATCGAGTCGGCTTGGGGTGGAGTACACTCGTTTATCTAGGAACAAAAGCGCTCGGTGCATGCACGAAAAGAGGAGGACATCATAAAAGTATTAGCGTGAAGGACAAGGGAAGACAGGACAGGACAAGCGCTACTTTCAAGTGACGTTTCAATGAAAAGATAAGGAAGAAAAGGATGAAGATAAATTTATATAAAGAAAAAAATGGAAAAGGATCTAGAAGGAGGACTGAGATAATAAAAAGTTAAAAATAAATTTTAAAAAAATTATTTTAAAAATTAAAAAAAAAAAAAGATTGAAAAGAAAAAATTGATTGCATCTTTACATGGTGAATGATGTTGATTGGGGCGAAGCTCTGGTGGTGCTTGTCTGCGTAGACGCTGAGCCGCAGCATGCCGAGCCTTTCGTTCGTTTTTATCCATGTCAGAAAGAGAATGTGTGGTATGGAACGTGGTTATATACGCATTTGAGCATTTGACCGCAGCGCCCTCTCCTGTATAGACGTTGAGCGGCTACATGCAACGTTTCATCCATGACAGAAACCCCAGCTCTTGAGTTACTACCACATCTCAGAGCCCCCTACTCGTTCCGCAGTCGTGGCCGAGTGGTTAAGGCGATGGATTAGAAATCCATTGTGGTCTCTCCGCACACGTTCGAATCCTGTCGACTGCGCAAATAGGTTTTCATAATTTGTTTTTCGTCAAACTTTTTCATCTTTTCTTTTCTTTCTTTTTTTTCATCTTTTTTTTTTTTTTTCACTACAGGAGCACGTGAATTCACGTGCTTGTAATTTATTTTTTTCATCATTTTTTTTTTCTTTTTTTATATTTTCTTTTTGCCCTACACGAGCACCTGAGCATGTGCTCACGTGCTGGTGAGCACGTGAGCTCACCAGCACAAGCACCGACGCCGGTCGGACCTACGGACGTACTATGGCTAGCCCCTAAGGAGCTTCGCCCCTAAAATATTTTAGGAAATAAGGAGCTATCATAGTTCCTTGGGTAACAAGTTCACTGATGGCACGCTTATGCAGGGTTCACTTCTTGCTGCGATGGACTGGGCTTTGTAGATTTCTCCGTTTCTTTTGTCGTGGAACCGCTTCAGAATCCCTGTGCTAGCGAACAACAGGGCACACCCACAGTCCCTCGCATGTAAGGCTAGGTGACCCGACGGTGAGGATTTCAAAGAAAGTTCGTGCTCCCCGAGCCTGATGTCGACACATCGTTTGGTCTGGCCCACGCAAACTTTCCCCATACGAGAACGATATCTCATACACAACTCCAGTCACAGTTTATGTACTTGTGGGCATGTCTCACACTGCATTTGTCCAACTTGTCGTGCTGAGGGTTTATTTTGGGGCATGTAAGTGCGTGTGTGTGCACTTCGATTCCATGTCCCCCTTACGCTTACACGTAAGGGGCACATGCAAGTGTGTATTTGCACTGCGGTTTGGCGTCGGCTTATAACTGCGCCGATTGGCGAACCGAAGCGTTTGTGGCTTCTCGGGAGTCTTCTTTACGAATAGTGCAACATATCTGTTTCACATTTTCTTTGCAGTCTCAAACCAGCAGCTGGTGAATGGAAAGAAGAGCAGCAGAGGAGTGATCGGCCACGACGGCCGCAATACGTCCTCGAGTGAGAAGGAGCTAGCCAGCGAGAGCTCGCTTCGGAAACGGAAAGTTGTCCGTAACACGTCTTCTTCCGACGGTGAAACCAATGACGACGACGAGGAAGACGACGACGACGAGGATGACAGTGACAACAGCAGTTCAGATAACGAAGAACAAGAGGAAGTCGAGTGTCAAGTAAAAGAGGAGGAAACTGACAAAGGGGGAGAGTGTGAGGATGAAGAGGGAGAAGAGGAGGAGGAGGAGGAAGAAGAACAGGAGGAGGACGAAGAACCGCTTAGAAGGAGGCGGTCTACGAGGCGCGCGGCCCGTACCAATGTGATAGGCAGCGACGACAGCAACGACAGTGTGGGGAGCAGTTCCGTGGGCGCCCGGGACGTCTCCCATGGCCGGAGCCAACGAAGGACCAAGAGGCCGCACGACAGCGGCGGAGAATCTGAAGGCACGACGGGCAGCTCGGAGAAGTCGTCGTCATTGTTTGTGACTGACCACGACTACGGCATGCCGCGGCGGTCGTCGAGAAAGCCGCCACGACGCGTCGACGACGCAGCCACGGAGGGCGGCAGGACGTCCAAGAGGTCGCACGTGCAGACGCGCAACCGGGGACAACAGTTGGTGCGCTACAGGGAGCAGGAGGATTCCGACTGGACAGGGGGTTCCGAGGATGACGACGACGAAAACGACGGGTTGGACTCACGGGCGAGGGAGGTGTCTCTCGGTTAGCAGTCGCGGGCGACTGCGCAAACTGTCCAAGCACGCCGCAAGAGCCATGGTGGCCCAGTGACATGCGGTCGGCCACTAGGTGGTCTTGGATCTTGAGACGTTGTTGAGCGACTTTAGTGTTGAGGAGCGAAGCAGCCTCCCTCTCCCTCCTCTCAGCTGTCACTAGGAACATGTGATGTTTTGTCAGAACACGCTCTGGGTTGCCAGCCTTCTAAGTCCAAGTTTGTTGTGGGCGTGGGGAATCGCTCGTTTGAAGGGATTCGGCCAAGGCGAGCCTTCAACTGCTGTGGCCCCATCATGGATTGAGAGTTTGGGAAGGTTTTTGTTTTACATCCTTTCAATTGTGCATCATTATCACCAGTATTTATTATCATTCGACTGTTACTGTACAGGAAATGAGGGGTGGGGGGCAGGGCGGCTTGTGAAAGGGAACTGCACACCCATGCAAACATTCCACGTTCCTCAACAGATTCTAACCCAAACTGCCTTGTGGCTTTTCAAATGTTTCCCAATTTGTGGGATTTTTTTTTTTTTTTTTTTGCTGCGGGTTATTGTGTACATAGGCGGAAATCGTCTGTACTCATTACCATGATTTTGCTGTATGCAAGGTCGCGATCAGAGAATGGTTTGTGGGTACAAACCAAATTCGCTTATTTGCCAACGATGAACATTTTACACCAGGGATTTGTTGCCCTTTAATTCAGGAACCAATAACAGAATCAGTGCCAGGTCTGTACTTACTGCTTGCAGGTGTTCTCATGACGCCACATCCAGGCACTGAAAAACATGAATTTCCTCATTTCGGGGATTGCTCTGGAAGAGTGCTCACCTAATCTTGTTCACTGCCGACAATCATGCCAAATAGCAAGGGATGTAAATGTTGCAGAATGTTTCAGGTGGTCGGCAGCAGGGGGTATTTTGGGTGGTTGTGTGTGCATGGATACGTGTTGGTGAGTGTGTGTGTGTTACTTGCTTATACGGCCAAAGTAAAACTGGAGCATGAGTGTGCACAAATGTCTGTTTATTTGTAGTCTCGGTAGTTCACACCAGGCTCACATTAGGCTCTTCCTTTTGCAAGCTAGTCCGTATCCCCAACGATGCCACTAATATAATGCAGCCAAGACCCGCATAATAAAATCCAATTTTCACCGGTGGTGTGCTTCCATAAGGCCAGAGCCACAGTCCCCTTCGTAGAGAATCTCGAAGATGATGCGAAGTAACGGCAACGCTTGCCATCAATGTGAGGTGATAGAGTTGCAGCTGGCCAGTCAGCCTTGCAGCCAGCATGACCATCAATATGGCAAGGATCACGATGGAGGTGCAGTGGAGAAAGGGCCTGGCTCGCAGGCGGGTTGCATCCTAGAAAGGAATGGACCAAGTTGCAAATCTGAATTCACGAACGGATAGAAATGTAGGCGGCCCGTGCCCGACTACAACGGAAAGGAGTTACTGGAGGTTGGTACTACCTCGATTTTCACCGATGCAGCGGCCACGAAGTGATCAACATCGAGCGCGCAAGCGATAAGGCCACAAAGAATGCTTTCTCGCAGGCTGGCTGGGAAGCAACGGGGGCCGCAAGCTGCCACCCAGCAGATAAGTCCGATCAAGCCATGTGTCACGTTGTCGGCTGCAGCGCGCAACCACAGAAAGTTCCCGAGATACTCATGGGCCACTACCTGGTCTCCTAGAGTAGATACAACGACTGTGAAGATGATAGTTCCTAAATAAAATAGCACCGGCATTGCGTATACCAAGAACAAAATTTTGACGGCTCAAATTCATCCTGCGTTGCTGTTTGTCCAGCCCCTCCCTGTATTTTTCTGATCGCTGATCGTTGCTGATCCATTCATATTGTAAGCAGAGAGGGTAGAGAAATCGTTTGTCTTGAACTGGGGGACAACCTGCGTCACCTATCATTTGTGGCACAAACTTCAATGTTCTAGGCATGGCCTCCGAGATTTCGAAGCGCGTTCGGGATATCGGAGGCCATGTTCTAGGCATGGCCCACCGTGGCATGGCCTCCGAGATCCCGAAGCGCGCCCGCGAAGGCTTCTCGTAGTGGTCGCTCCGAACGCAACTGTGTGAACGGGCCTTGAGGCTCTTTTTACCGTTCAATTCAACCGCAAAACGCAAAAAAAAAAAAAGTTAATTTTTTTGCGGAGAGACGCCGCCTCTTCCACTTTTTCCGCTGCCCCTCTCCCGCCTCTCCGCACGAATGGGACGGCCGGAGAACGGGAGAAGCGTTCGCGCTGTTTGCGCGCTTCGGCGATGAGCGCACGTGCAGTCTTGCGTTTTCAGCAACGTTGGTTGCAACCAGGCACGTAGCCAAGGGGGAGGGGGGGGGCGGCCGGGCCTCCCCGAAATCTTTCATTTTGCTGGGACCTCCTCTCCCCCTTCCCTCATACAGCATTTTGTCATGGGCGCCCCCCCCCCCCCCCCCGAAACAAAATCCTGGCTACGTGCCTGGTTGCGACGTAGGAACAAACAAAGTTTACTTGAAAGGCACAAAGCAACAACAGTGACAGCTGTCGGTCTCTTTTTTTTATGTTAGCTTGTTGTTTGCAGGGGCTGCTCGGCTACAACCCACTACCGCGATAACGTCTACAGTGGAAATCAGTTGTCACAACAGCTAGACACGGACGGACAAACCGAAGTAAAGAAAACTGAAAACGCGAGCGCCTTGCAAGTTTCAACCTTGCTTCAATTTTTGGAGGATCACTGTCAAAACAAGCGCTCCTGCAAGAACTACACGCACTTGTGCGAGATGGTATGCAGTGGGTAAGAAGTTCCAAAACCGCAGATGAGGTATTAGTTTCTGTACGCAGGCTCAAGTCAAAACTTTCCACAGGCTGTGATGGTATTCCAAATTTTATTATCAAGGATGCGCTGAATACCTTGTTCCCGCTTTAACTCATGTGTACAATTTGTCGCTACGGCGTGCGGAGTTTCCTTCGATGGAAAATGTCTGTGGTCGCAGTGGCGTCACGAGGGTCAGCGGCACCCGGGGCGGTAGCCCGCCGCGACACCGACACCCCCCCCCCCCCCCCCCCCCCCGCTCTCGCGTGGCCCGCCGCCAGGGTTGCCAGGTGTTTGCACTCTGACCCGCCAAATTCCTACGAGATATAGCCCAAAAATAGCCAAATGTCGATCCAGAAAAGTAGCCCAAAATAGCCAAAAGAAAAACTGACCATTTGAAACGTTTATTTTAAACACAAAAGACACATAATACGTTTTTATACATCAAATAGAAATATTCACACCACTAGCATCACTAGTTCGCAGAACCAACGGCAGAGCACGGGTACTTCACTGCGGTATTAAAACGTGTCAGCAAAACCTCTGAAAGAACATTGCCCTTGCAGCACTGCTCCTTGCCCCACAGTCCGAATTTAACATACAAAATATTCTCCAGCGTTTCCACAGACATCCTGTTTCGCAAGACCGTCTTTGTGAGGGTGACCTGGCTGAACACGCGTTCTACTGCAGCGTTGGACGGTGTTAACCTTCCACTGTATTAATGGGACGCTTAGTATCGGGGCATGGTGACCGGAATGACGTCGCGAGAAAACTACACAGAATTAAACACAAAGTATAGGTGCACGTTAATCAACAGACAACCTAAAGAATGCGCAGAACAGGGGCTGTTGGGGCCGCAAGGAATTGCGACATCAGTGGTTGAGATGGAGTAATAACAGCACACGCTTGCATCCTAGGGGGTAAACAATTGCACAAGGTGCGCAAAGAGCAGACGAATTTGCTTGCTGTCGCATACTTATCAGGGTTGACAGACTGAAGCACCAAATGTTTGCGTAACTTATTCTAAGAATACCACATTTGAACTTATAAACTCAAGTGCTTTGAGACATTTTGGAGTGCCCAGCATGGGTCAGAAATAGCCCAATACTAGCCAAATAGCTAACTGTCACTTTTTCCCGCCAACTGCAGATAAAACTAGCCCAATTTGGCTATTTATAGCCCAACCTGGCAACCCTGCCCGCCGCGACTGCCCGCGCGACTTCAGTGAAAAAAGGGGTGAAAGAGGCAGAGAGGAAAATGTGGGAGGGGAGAATGCAGGAGAAATCAGCTTTAACAGTGTACAGGTCACGAAAGCAGGACATAAGAAAGGAAAAACTGTTTGACAATTCAATGGGAAGTGCTTTGCTGTTCGAGGCAAGAACGGGAGTTTTGAGGACGAGGACGCATAGGGCTAAATTTCAGGAGATAGACACATTGTGTGCTGCATGCCATGATGAGAGTGAGACACTTGAGCACTTGGTTTTGAAGTGCACAGGGCTTCGCCCTGCTCTCCCTGATGGTGTGACTGATTTGGCCGGGGCTCTGGGTTTTACAGGCGACGATGGAAGGACGGAGGAGAAAAGGATTACAGTGACAAAGAGACGATTAGAAGATTGGTGGAAATTATCTAGGGAAAATTAAATGATGTACAACTAACTAGCACAGCTGGGGACAGGCGGGACAGAGGAAAATTGGGACTCCCTCCCGCGTGGCTCCGGCCCAAAGTCTCAACCCTGTCTCCCAGTGGGTCCGGTGCTGGGGTAACGCCGAAAAGGTTGACCAGAGGAAAATTGGCGACTCCCTCGCCCGGGGGAAGAGGCAGGGGGTGATGTTTTTAGTTTTTTTTGCCCGATCCCCCGAAGGTCATCCTGGTGATACCCCACACTGCCTGGTGATAGTTAGGGGGAGAAAAATTGGTCTTAAAAAAGGTGGGAGGAAACACGTTTTTGTCTTTTTAGACTTAGGCTAGGTGGCGCAAGCTACCGCCCGTTATAAAGGGTATAGCCATTAACATCCATCCATCCATCCCCCCTCCCCTCCGCTCTCGCACGGCCCGCCGCGACTCCCCCCCCCCTCGTGGCCCGCCGTGACACCCCCCGAGCGCCTGCACCCGGGGCGGTCCGCCCCCCCGCCCCCCCTTGTGACGCCACTGTGTGGTCGTACCAATATTCAAATCTGGCGACCCCTGCGATGTCAACAACTTTCGCCCAGTGTCACTGTTGTGTGGTTTTTCAAAAGTTTTCGAAATGGTTATTTATGAACGTCTCTATTTTTATTTTAAACGAAAAATATCACCACTACAGCATGGCTTCCTGAAAGGTAGATCGATCGAGACTAATATGAGTGTCTTCCTTGGATATACCGGCCCTTTAGTAGCCAACCGTGGTCAAGTAGACACTATTTATTTTGACATGTCAAAGGCTTTCGACAGGGTTTCGCACAACATACTTTTGTCAAAATTAAAAAAATATGGCTTATGCCCTACTTACTGTTCATGGTTTTCAAGCTACCTGGGAAACCGCCAGAATCAAGTCAGTTTCTCAGATTGTTTGTCCGGGCCGTTTTTATCATTATCTGGTGTGCCCCAGGGCTCTAACCTTGGGCCGTTGTTATTTTTAGTGTTCATCAACGACTTGCCGTCGCAGGTGCTGCACTCCAAAGCATTATTGTACGCAGATGACTTGAAGCTGTTCAGGAGGGTAGAGAATGTACAGGATTGTCTGTTGCTACAAAACGACGTATGTTCAATTGAGCAGTGGTGCATAACAAACAGACTACAACTTAATCTCAAGAAGACTTCAGTCATGTCAATCAGCAGGAAACACGAGAGCATAGTGTTCAGCTACAACCTTTCCGGAGGGCACATAAAGCGTGTATCTCTTGTACGGGATCTTGGTGTTCAAGTGGACTCCAGGCTGTTTTTTCATCAACATGTGTCACAGATAGTTAATCAAGGCCTGCGATGTCTTGGTGCGGTGTCACGGATAACTAGAAAATTTAGAAGCCCTCATTGTGTTCTCTCTTTATATTGTTCACTTGTCCGGCCGCGTTTAGAGTTCGCATCCGTAATATGGAACTCTGTTTCTCTCGGCTACAGCAATGTAATCGAAGAGGTACAGCGGAAATTTATTCGTATTGTATACGATAGGCACATTGGTCGTCGGCGTTTTTACAGCTATAGCTCGGTATTAGCAGACATAGGCCTCCAGTCTCTTCACGACAGGAGGCTTGCACACGATATGAACTTTTTGAGAAAAGTTGTGCATGGCACTCTTGATTGCGACGAGTTGTTGTCATCATTGTGCTTCCGTGTCCCATCTGGGAAGGCGTGTAAATGTATTCACACATTTTATACAGATATTCATTCAAAGTGTCCAATGACTCGGTTACAAGATACATACAATTCAATGTTTTTACAAGATGACATATTCACTTGACTTTATCTTAGTGTGCCCGTGGCAGCCATTTTTATTTTTAACTAACTAGGATTTGATGACGCGTCAGATTGATTTCTATTGTGCTCCTCGGCAACCACACTGTCCTATGTAATACCTTTTTATTGTTAACGCCACTGTGCGAAACATGACAAAGTGTACTGTCCTGTAGGCCTCACGGCTGTTGACCGGCACTAAATAAACTATCTATCTATCTAACTATCTATCTATAAACGCAAAAAAAAAAAAAAAGTACCCGAGCCTGCCAGGATTCGAACCTGGAATCTTCTGATCCGTAGTCAGACGCGTTATCCGTTGCGCCACAGGCCCACGGAAACCCACGGTTTTAGAAATATTTTAAATAGAAATCGCTACCTCTACACTTGTTTTTATGTTGAAGATGAAATTAATTTTAGTTTCAAGTTGATAATCATTTCCCAATCGGAAGAAAACAAGTTTCACAGCTAAACTCTTTTATAATCACGTGTTTATATCATCCTGCACAAAGATTTTTTTATCATCCCAATAACAAACAAAATTAAATTATTTTTATATATTGCCAATACGGGAGCCTTATTCTTATTTTCAAAGAAACTTTTTGCATATTAAAATACGACTGATCAAAAAAACTGCGCCGACTTGACATAACAAAATAAACAATTTAATCAAACGTTTCGTTTCCCACGCGGGAAACATCATCAGTGAAACCTTCAAGCAGGAAATGAAGCAGAAGTCGGCGCAGTTTTTTTGATCATTATGGAGTCCCGGCTTTTGGAATATTTTGTAAAATACGACTCTACGACGGAAACAACGCGAAGGTTGCGAACTCGGCAAAGTGGCCAAGTCACCGACGCAACTGAGGTTCGGCTGAAACAACACGTGCCGGTAAACTTTGGCCAGTTTCGAAATGTGCTAGGCAGGAAAAACTTTAGGACGGTTTAGAGCTTATTGGTGCTTCTCAGTGCGTCTAGACATCTTAACAATGCTTAGGGCATAGTATGTTACACGTCTGACCCTTAGAATGGGTCTGTTTACTGGGCCAAGAGGCACGAGCGCATCAGCGGCGAGCGAGTACGAACGAGCGACCGAGAACAAATTCCGACCGATCTTCCAAGCGTAGGAGGTTGTCGCGGCTGGCAGGTAAGGTTCTGCAAAACATTCCTCCAGCGTTACGTGTGCCGCATTTACGTCTCGGTGACAACTCTTTCGCTTTCTCCCCGTGAAAACAAGGTATGCATGGCAGCGTTGGTAATGACCGCCTAGGGAGGTCATGTCTAGAATAATGCCTTTGTCAATTGCGCGCGCATATCATGAAAAGTTGGTTTAGCCGTGGAACTCGATGGTTGTACCTGACTTGTTCAACCCGGGGAGTTACAACAAGGCTACTTACGTGACGTAACCGGGCAAACGAATTCCGTTGATTTCAGTAGAATGCAAAATAAGCTATGTTCAGCCAGCGCTGGTTCAGCTAGGGGGTGTGACTGCTTGCGAAGCACAACTGAAGAAAGGGACCCAAGATGTCAATGACAGTGGATTGTTTATCGGTACTTGTATTCACTATTGCAATTAAGTAGCTTGATCATTAACCCAGTTCTTTCACGAAATCGATACATCTGTGCCAATGAATTCTGTTCATGCTAGAGCGTAGTCAGATCTCAATTTGTGTTGTTTTATTTTAGTCAATCTTTCTCCGAGGTAAACTGACAGTGGTCATCAGTGTACACGGTGCGTTTCTTTTTCCGTGACTGTTTCTTTCTTTTTTTTTTCTTCTTGTTTGTAACCAAAGCAAACCGTTCGATCGGCGCTCAGATGAGACCTGCATGATTCATGACAGGGTTATACCCAAACATTAACTCGAAAGCCTGTGGCACCGTATCGATCGATCGATTCTTTGACCTATATTGGACACTTCTGAGACGATGTCACTTTATTCACTGCGCACTTCCGCGTATTTCGCCACAGAATCTGGCGTTGTGTTCCACCGACAGCTTATCGCGTCTCTCAACGTTGCTTGTGATGGCGGAAGGTAAGATAGTCGCTTCGGCCTTCCTATTTGTCGCCTTATCGAAGCGATAAGTCGCTCTTGGTGTCCGCGAACAATTTCCTTCTGAAACGAAAAAGGTAGCTGCGTGCCTTTGGTCGCCCATGCTCTGAAGACCTGTGTGGTAAGCCCGACAGAACCAGTCGCTTGACCTCTGTCTCATGCCGCGGCAGCCGAAATCTGGAGCAGCTATGATTGGCTGAATCCGTTGGCTGAATCCCTCTATTACGCGTAAAAAAAAACAGTATTCTCGTGAACAATGTTCTAAAATTACTCACCACCGAAAAAAAAAAAATCAGATTCGTGGCGCTGTTTTTGAAGTTCATGAGTGGCAGTGCAACATGCACCAGTATCCTATGTTTTTTTTTCTTCTCTTTTATTCTTTATGTAGTGAGTTTGGCGCTTGGCCAATCGTCGTCATGAGCGCAAAGCGGACCGCGAAAACGGACTTCCTAATTAACGTCTTTTTTTCTTCATTGTTTGCTTTTTAAATGTGACGTGGAGCAAATGAATAAACGACAAACGAATCGCGTCCTTGGTAGCTAGTATTTATTTCAAGCAGTGATAGAGTGCAGGCGAGCTGGTAATTAATCGACACTTGTAGACCCTGAGATGGGGAACTATATAAAAACGGACGAACACAACGAAATCTCAAATGCAGCTGAAATTTATGGATGTGAGCACACCAATAAATAGACTTTCAGACGCATAAAAAAGAGAAAGGGAAAAAAGAACTCAAACGCATAAACAAGACAATCAATGAGTTCGCCCCAGGCAGCATGAGCCACTCCCCAGCTCCAACACTTTCGGAAAGGGACCTGACCACCCGAGCAACAACAACCCCAATTTCAGCAGCTGTGGTTGCTAGTCTGATGCAGATTCGTGAGGGCTGTTTTGTTATTTTAAGTTGGAGACAGCTGTTCGTTTCTGTATAACTTATTTTGCACAAACAGTTGAAGTTTTGGCCTCTTTTCCTTATATCCCACATCTACTGTTGTAGTTTCTGATCCATATTGCAGATCACTCCAGAGAGCTATAAAAGAGTGCATCATGTTTCAAATGTTCTGAATTCTTTTCATGAAGTTCTGCCTGGGTGCCTTCGGTGCAGTTTTAAATATTTTTAACTCCACTGGATTATTTTTAAGCAAATTTGTTCTACTTGTTGGCTGTTTTATTTCAGACTACAAAGACGAGACAGCTGCATTGCTGGAGTAACAACGGCATGACGTCCTAGCGTTCAGTATGGACTCTGAGAAGATGGCTGCTAATGGCACTGCCGCCAAAACACAAGATGGCCTCCGTGAGAACAAGACGTCTGCTGCCACAGTGGCTGCCCAAGATGCCAGTTCCTCAATAAAAGATGCATCAGAGGAAAGGGGCAAATGGAGTGGAAAGCTGGACTTTGTCTTCAGCTGCATCAACTATGCCATTGGCCTGGGCAACGTCTGGCGGTTCCCTTATCTCTCCTACGAAAATGGAGGAGGCAAGTGACATAATGTGCCTTTTGTTTTTCATTATTTTTCCGGAGACACTTTTGCCGTGGGCATTTATGATATACTAGATGTCTAAGGCTGACGACTTTGCCATAAAAGAACACTTTTATGGCAATGTTGTCAGCCCTAGGCATCATAGTATATTTCAAGACTCCCTACTTTGGGGGACCATAATACGAGGCTAAATAAGTTTAGAAATCTTGTTCCGGCATCACTTTTTTTTTTTTGGTATTTCGTGATAGTCAAGTACCTAATTTTGGTTTAGTTCCCAGTTGCATGGCATGATATTAAAAATTTTCACATACTTTGGCAAACGGTAAATAAAGTCTTGCGTCCTCGCCATCATATATCAGATAAAATAATCTGCAGAGACGACCAGTTGTCTGTCTGTGCTTTGGCAAATGCTTTTAATAATCATTTTGTCAGTCAGTCTAGTAATATAGATGCGCCTTTACTTGGGCTTGATGCTTGTAGATATATCAGACATAATTTCGAAAACATATTTTATGAGTCCGACTGATGAGGTTGAAGTGTGTGCGGTTTATAAAAACTCCAAGAGTGAAGACATGGACGATTTTAATATGTATTAAAGCGATTAAGTATACCCTTGACATAGTGGCATTTGTGTTAACGTATATATTTAATCAATCACTTCTGGTGTTTTCCCTGCAGCAGTGCAATGTGCCGAGGTTGTCACCTGTTTTTAAAAGTGGTAACAAGAATATGTTTAAAAGCTATAGACCTATTTCTCTATTATTAATTGTTTTATAAAGGTCTTGAGAGAATATATCATCAAATACTTTATTTTTACTTAGAAAGATTCTCAGTGATTTCAAATAGTCAGCATAATTTCCAAAAACATTGTTCAACCGAATCTGCGCTGTGAGTGCAAAAGCAACAAATTATAGAATGTTTTGAGAACAAAGAACTTACAGGTGTATATATTGATTTCTCGAAAGCGTTTGACTTAATTATAATCACGAAATTTCGTTAAAAACGCTAGAACACTGTGGTATTCATGGAACTGCTCTAGACCTATTTAAATCTTACCTACAACACTGTATGCGGTTTGTTACTGTTAATAACCATATTTCAACCATTCAAAAACTTAAAGCCTCAGGATAGCGTGCTCAAGCCACTCTTCTTTATAATCTTTATAAATGACATTGAAAAGTGCATACTGCAGGCAAATTTTGTTTTATGCCAATGGTACGACTATTTTTATTGAAGGCCGCTCAGTGGGTGCTTTCAAAGTAAATGGATTAAAAATAAATGCCGATAAATATAAGCGTGTGCTATTTCAACCTCGAGGTAGACAAATATTTATTAATTTCAAATAACGTTAGGTTCATCAACACTTGAGGGGTGAAGTCGATAAAAACACTGGGTGTGCTTTTCAGTGAATCATTGTCATGGAACGAGCATGTTGAACATGTACTACATAAAAGCTAGCAAATTTCTTGGTCTTTGTAGAATGTCTCACCAACAAGAGTGAAATTACTTTTATATTATTCTTTGGTTTACACTCACTGTGTATAGTCATTGAGCTTGCGGCCAAACAACGAAACGTAACTTAACAAGTTTATTACTAACCCAAAGGAGGGCTGTTTGAATTATTGCAAATGTTCTTTTTTGCATCCTTCTAAGGAACCATTTTCATGGCATTGTGTCATTCCTATTGAACAGCTGTATCAGTTTCGGTTGCTGGTGATGTATAACATAGCATTAAAACATAACAGCACTTCTTTTATTTCTGCGCTTTCATGCTTAACAAAGTTAGATCATAAGTTATGTCAATTGCCAAAAAAGATGTGAATTTTTCTTTTTCTTTTAGTTTGTTTAGACATTAAACTATGTCTGCGGCATCAAGACAAAAGACCGGATGGCCTGACGAGGCCTGGGTACCACTAAGTGAATGAAATAACACAATATTTTATATAATCTGTATCGACAGGCGAACAGAATAACATACTTTTAGGAATGCTTCAACTACAAAGCAAAAACACAAACCATGTAAGAATAAACACCGCAATAGTGTCAAGCACTGCTAAAAGCAATAATGCAAAATTTCAATTGTTGTCAAAAATACAATATACAAAATTTTTTGTTGTCTGTGGCTATCACCAAAGCTTTTTTAAATATTATCTTGTATTTGTTTAGCGAGATACCAGATGTAATAAGTTCCCTCATTCAATACCCGGTACTTTACAGTTTTACATATTTAAAATATGTTGCCATCTTTACTTAATGAACTTGAAGCAAATGATGTGTGTATACTTGGAAAGACAAACCGAATGTTAGGAAACATACTACTATTACACTCTCATTTTTTATGTGATACTTTGTAGTGTAATGTATTTTACAACACACATGTGTTGTAAAATTGTTTTTCTGAGTGCCAAATGTATTTTAAATAATATTATATATATACAATATATTGATGAAAGTAGTTTGCTTGTGTTTTTTGTTTTAGTGTGTTTATTTTAAGCTGCTTTCCCGCCAAACTGTGTGTGGGAGCTAGGGCCTTAATAAGCTGCAGTAGCAGCTTTTTGTCCTCATTTTCACTTTTTTTTCAGTGTAAAATTAGAAGAGAAATAAGAGCTTTATTATTATTATCATTATTATTATTATACATTACCATACAAAATGGATCATTTGTTTTTATCAGTTGGAAGATAACAAATTATATTCCATTAAGGTCTTGCTTGTATTTTTTTTTCTTTAGCCCTTATACCAATATATAGTCTCCCAAATCTTGCCAAATAGTAGCTAAGTTATTAATACAACATTAACAGCTTCTAAGAATTGTGACTAAGCATAACTATGGGTTGCAATATATACGGGGTCGTCAAGATAAATCCGGACTTTTTCTAGATTTCGTCTCTCAACGAGACCGTGAAGCTAACCGGTCGTATTGTGTTCCTGCGGCCACATGATTCGACAGCGGACCATTGCATGATAAACAATTCACGACTTACTCAAAAATGAGCAGGGAGTATGACCGGAGGGCAGCAATACTTGAATCGCTTCGTGCCAGAAGGTCTCCTATGCAAATCAGTGTGTAATATGGCTACAAGAAGACACAAGTTTACAGCATTGCCAAGACATTCAGTTAATCTGTCAGCCAGGAAGACGTTGCGGCAGACCGAGCAAAGCACAGAAAACGGTCAATATTCATATTATCTTTGCTTCCGTGTGTTTACCTGAATATGGTGAATTTCCTGGATTTATCTCGGCGACCCTGTAGATGAGTGATAGTGTGGCAAAATGAGCGCGAAAATAATTGAGGGAAGAGTAGTTTATTTTCGCGCTGTTCCCCTTTCATGATGTCAAACCAACTCGCCCAACTTTATGCGTTGTTCTGATGTTAGTATTGTTTTTCTTTCTAGGAGCCTTCCTGATTCCATATTTTACGTGCCTCATCTTGACTGCCATTCCATCTTTTTTTCTGGAAGTGGCTTTGGGCCAGTATGTGAGCAAAGGTGGTGTTGGGGTTTGGAACATGGTGCCAATCTTCAAAGGTCTCGTTATTGTTTTCCCACTTCGCTCCTCGCTAGCACGTGCATCCCGCCTCAAAACTCCACTTTGTCGGCACTCGAAAGCAACCTTACAGTTTTGCTGCTTGAAATTGATATTTTTTCATTGACGAGCTAAGAGAACCTGCTGCAACCTATGCGGATAGCATTCATAGGCGCTACAGCTAGAGTTGCATATCTGTTCATTTTTTTAAATTAGAAATCCAATGTTTTATTGAAGTCTACTTCTGTTGAATTCCCAATTCTGAGAAATTTGAAGTAATATTTACAAGAAATCTTCAGGATATGGCATTCACTGTTGTGAAAACACTTTGTCCTCCTCACAGTAAGAGGCCCAACCAGAACAGTGGCTAGCACTAGCAGATACATAGGTAGATGGGCCACCATCACGACCTAAAAATATACAGCAACGTTGACCCCTTGTCCTGAACGACCACTGGCGATAAATCCTGCATGGTTAGAAATGAGACTGGATCCTCTTTCAGGGCCTCGGGCCCGACACTACCAAAAGTAATATAAAGTCCCAGATTTCGTTTTTTGTCATCTCAATTATTATTAAAATTTTACTGAAAGTGTTCTTTGGATTTTTTTTTAGTTTTATTCAACAACCTGGAGCCTTAGCTATAGCTGACAATGCACAATGAATTGGGAGGGACAAATGTCTAAGAAGTCCAGGCTATGATGTGAGAAAACTGTATGTGCACTCAGCCTTCAGTGCTGACGAGCGCACTCCAGAACATGACAACTGAGAATAAAAACTGAGTGCAAGTAGGATGTACTAAATAGACACACAATTTGTTGGTAGACGGAAGATGCATTGTTTTGCCTGCCCCTGTGTTTATATTGTCAGCTTATTGCCCATTTGCAACCAATATGCTCTCACCTTCAGCTTCAACCTCTACTACTACTAGCTGGTAAAAGCGAGCGGAGTTGAACATGAATACTTAAAATCGGAAAGAATAAAACACGGAGAAAAGAAAGTGGTTGTCCTGTGCTTGTCGTCCATGTTTTATTCTTTCGATTTTAAGTACTACTAGCTATCGGCATATAGTTGACGTGGCATGACTTCTAGACAACGCCGGTGTGTTTTCTCTTGTCAGGCGTGGGCATGGCATCGATGGTGATGGTGTGCTTCTCCAATGTGTACTACATCATCATTGTGGCATGGATCATGTTCTACCTCGTGTCATCCTTCACGTCGGAGCTTCCTTGGGAGAAGTGTGGCAACTACTGGAACACCGACAGCTGCCTGGAGCCAAATGGAACTCTGCCTGGAAATGTGTCCTTTGTGAATCCTGTCCAGGAATTCTGGGAGTAGGTGCTTTGGAACCTCACATCTGCAATTAGTAGCTGCACATACAAATATTGATCCAGCCTGTTGCAGCAAATTTGTCTACTACAATCGAGACTGGTTATAACGAATTCAACAGGAATTGGAAATCGCTTCGCTATATCCGCTTCTTCGTTATATGTGAACTCATACAAATAACATGAAAAAAAAGAGATAACATGGGTTGTCACGGGCACATGTTTATCGAGCTTGCAGAAAGCGGTCGAGGCTTTCCTGCACGCGTCCTCTGCTAGATCGGAGCTACTTCTCGCCAACTGCAAGAAGTTCCAATCGAAAAAGATCCTGCTATGTACGGACCGTGTCGACAGCTGCAACGGCCCCGCGGAGGATGCCGGCAGTGGACGGCATTCTTTACGGTTATGCGCGCCCGTCGAGGATGGCACACTTTTGATTCGAGGAGATTGCCTTTGTCTTCCACGTCGTGGTGCCGGTAGTGCCTGGACTCTTCATCAATAATTGGCGAGGATTCACCAAATCGGTGCTGGAGCCGTGGCAGCTTTCGCAGCAACCTCACCGACCAGATGAGCGACACGGATCATGAAGCAAACAAAGAAGCGCGCACAGCACAGAGTTCGCACTGAAGCTTGTCTGTCGTCAGTATAGAGAGCCTAGATCTAAGAGATGGGGCAACTGCTCGATCGGGGTCACATAGTTTGTGTCGGCCGTGCCTGCAGAACGAGCTGCAGCATGCAAGGAGTCAAAACTCAAAGCGTTACCACCTTCTGAAACGTGTCCGCCTCTCCGCCCAGTTTCTCGCTGCACTGGCCACGCGACAATCAAACGCAGGCGTACCTACTGCTCTCTCTCTAAATCTAGGCTCTCTCCGTCATCTCTGCCGGGACGTTGTCGCTAGCGCTCCGAATACCCCTATTGGCATGGCACGACGGCTTCTCTGCTTGCGATGCGGTAAAGCCGCTTCCCAGATGAGGAGCGGGGAGCAGACGACGTTGCAGAGACTGCCGGCGGTGGCCTTACCAGCATCTTCTGTAGCGTATTCTGAGTGGCTTTGGCCACGGCAGCAAAGTGTGGCGGTCCAAGTACACTTTTCGAATTTTATTCTTTTTACAGCGGAGCTGTTAAGGGCTAGGTTCCCCAGGATCGTGTCCGGTACCAAACAAATGTCGACACAAAACTCTGGATAGCTACCACCATCTATGGAGCGACAGCGGTGACCAGACAACTGGCTTGCCGGCGTCGCTTCATGGATGGCGGCACTCTTCCAGCCTTTCCACTCTGGTTTTCACAAGAATAGAAAGGCTGAATTTCTCTAGGCGTCGTCCTAGATGTCGTCCTCGAGGTTGTCTTAGAAGTCGTCTTTAAGGTCGTCCTAGACGTCGTCCTTGAGGTCGGCTCCTTAGAGGTGGTCCGAGAGGTTGTCCTCGAGCTCGCCCTAGAAGTCATCCTTGAGGTCGTCCTTGAGGTAGTCCCAAACGTTGTCTTCGAGGTCGTCCTAAAAGTCACCCTTGAGGTCATCCTGAACGTCATCCTAGACGTCGGTCCCTGAGGTCGTCCTAGGCGTCGTCCTTAAGGTCGCCCCTGAGGTCATTTTCGAGGTCGTCTCCTGAGGTCGTTTTCGAGGTCGTCCTTGAAGTCGTCCTTGAGGTCGTCCTAGACGTCGTCCTCTAGGCGTCGTCCTTGAGGTCGTCCCACCATAGTATAGCTTCGCTGGTCTTCCTTCACCAAAGTGAAAAGGCTGGAAAATTTTTTTTTTAATTATCACAAATTTTTTTTTT